>VMDR010000772.1:94109-178372 GCA_007922815.1 Macrotus californicus | reverse complement strand
CCCGCTGCATACACATCCCGCTGCACACACCTCAATGAAGGAAGAATTAAATCTTCAGTCTGCATGTTAGATTTTCCGGCTCAGAACCTTGTTGACAAAGCTTCATTTCTTTTCTGTCTGAACATGCACCTAACCCTTACAAACTTCAGTTTCCTCATCTGTAAACTTCCAGCATCACGATTCTTTGATCCTTTGTCACTGATAACCAGTTGGTATGTTGGGGAAAGGCTATAAACCAAAAAGGGGCTACAGAAATTCAGTTGGGTTCCTTTTGCCCGGCATGTCCTTCTGTGACTTTGAAACCCTCCGGTCCTCACTTCATTGTCTGCGCTTCAACAACCTGCTCCTTCCCCAGGGTTTATTCATGCCAGTCGTCTGCCTTCCACTTTTCCAGACAACCAAATGCATCCCGTGAAAAGGGCATCACCTGAAGCCCACTCCTTCAGCTTATTTCTGGGATTCTTGGCCATGCCTCCCACAGGAGGGCAGGGATTGCTGGTGCTCTCTTTCTGTTAGACCTCACCCTGCCGTCAGCCTGGTTCTGATGGCCCGTAATAGCGACAAGGCTAAGGTAGGGAGCTTCCTGGCCTAGAGTCCTGAACTGAGATGAACATCTGCCTCTTTTCAGCTACGAGAAGTGTGCTCTAAAGGCTACAATAGACTCTTTTACACTCGTCTCCCTTTACTGCTAATCATAATTTGCCAAGTAGAATTACTCTCATTTGGAGCTGTAGTATAGATGCCCCAATGCTTAAAAAAGAAAGAGAGAGGGAGGGGCATGTTTTCTAAAATTAGAGGCAATGTGGAGAGACAGTTGACTGCAGCTCAAGTGTTACCTTTAATAAGAACCCGCAACAATTCACCGCTGCTCTACAAAGCCAGCTTACCTACCGTAAATCCTTTGGTGCCTCTATTATTGTGTATTCTTATTAACTTCACACCATATAACAGTCACTATTTATGCATTCCTTTCACCTTTCAAGTTTCAACTCCTGTATTGAACCAGCTCAGACCTCAGGAAACCAAGAGAGAATCTAGGAGACTCTCAGGCCCACAGCTGCCCTCCGGGTCATCTTCCAAATGTGCAGAGATATCAGAGTTCACTCTCGGGCTCTTGAAAGTTCTAACCTGGCCTTAGGCTACTGGTGGCCTGCCCTTCCTTCTGCAGCAGCTTACCACCCGGGAACAGCAGCCTTGGATAGGGTCTCCCTCTGTAGGACGAGGGCATAGCTCTGAACCACCCTCAAGCAGGTTTCTTATTCTTGGCACTACGGGCATATGGAGCCAGATAACTCTGTGGAGGGCAGGGGACTCTTCTATGCCTTGTAGGGTACTTAGGAGCATCCTTGGCCTCTCCCTCCCACATTCTAGTGCCAGCCCCAGGTCCCCAGCAGGTAAAATGACCCCCAATTAAGAAGCCCTGCCCTGAGCCCAGAGAACCCTTCTCTGTGACACCAGTCCGGGCCCCCAGGCCTTCTCGGCACCCCTTATTCTGGGGGTTGAGGGTGGCATGGAGGACACAAGATTCACAGTCACCTTCCCCCACAAGTCACTGCTGTCCCCATCTCCTGCTGTGCTGACGGCATTGCCAGCACTCCCCACAGGCATGCTCTCTCCCATCTCTGCTCTTCCTACTCAGTTGTCAG
Organism: Macrotus californicus; assembly: GCA_007922815.1. Taxonomy (NCBI): domain Eukaryota; kingdom Metazoa; phylum Chordata; class Mammalia; order Chiroptera; family Phyllostomidae; genus Macrotus; species Macrotus californicus. Next base: position 176,726 of record VMDR010000772.1, on the reverse strand, counting down.
GTCCAAGCCATTTTGTCCCTGAATGCTTGCTCACCTCTCTCTCCTTTCCGTTCCTCTCACCCTTCATGCCAGCCTCCATCATCTGTCACTTGGTCTATGGGAAAAGCCTCCTAATGAGTCTCCTTGTCCGCTGTCTCTTGCTTCCCAGTCCCTCCTTCCCATCGCCCCAGATTCCTCAAGACAGATCACGCTGACCTCGTCACTCCCGCCGGGGGACCTGTACTGGCTCCCTCCGCCCCTGCCTAGGGCAGGTCAGGAAGCTTTCGCTTCAAGGGTTAGATAGTAAATATTTTAGGCTTTGTAAGCCAGACCAACGATATTATGTAAGTACTTATGTAACCCCTTAAAATATAACCATTTCAAAATGTAAAACCATTTTTACTCATGGACTGTGAAAAACAGGTAGTGAGCTAGATCTGGTCACGGGCTGTGGTTGCCCGTTCCATGGCTGAATCTGCAAACCTGATGACCGGTCATTTACGGCTCTGCATGATGGTGGCCCTTTTGCACCCTTCCCTTTCCCACCACATGGCTTCCGTGCTCCCCGCCCCACTTCTTACCCCCATGCATGGTTGCTTCCATCCCTGTTCATGCTCCTTCTCACCTGCATTGCCCTTCCTCAGCCTTTCCTGCCTATTGAAATCATATCCCTGAAGATACTCTCGGATGCCACCCCTCTGTGAAACCTTACCCTGTTCTGGAAGGTCGGCGTTAAGCCCTCTGTGTCCGTGCTGCTTTCCCTTTGTAGCGCCAGGTAGGCGCAGGTTTCATCCTGCTTTCTGTGCTAGTTGCCCGAGTGCCCCGTGAGCCTGGGAGCCTCCCAGTGGAGACCTTTCCCCTTCGTAGCCCCAGCACCTCCCTGAGTAATGGGAGGTGGCAGGCTACCGAGCTGATGTGTGAAGCACAGTCTGTTCATCCTCACCCACCTGTGAAGAGATTATTATCACCATTTTATATGTGAAGAACCTGAGGTACCAGAGAGGTTAAGTAAGTTGCCCAAGATCACACAGCTAGTGAAGAGCAGAGCTGGATCTGAATCAGAGGATCAAACCACAGAGCCTGGATTCTGACCGCAGTGTTAGATGTGACCAGGGACTCGGCAGAGAGTGGTGGTGTTGAAGGGTGCCGTACCTCACCGTGCTAGTTTGGCCTACCATGCAGAGCATTTAAATTTATCTCATTGAATTGTAAAATAGCGGTGATAGGTTCTGGCTGCCTGCCCGATGGTCATTGATTTAGCTGTCTGAGTGAGGGCCACGCTCTCCTGGGAGCCTGTTTTCTTCTTGTTTCTAATGTGCAGTCGGGGTGTTTGGCATTGTTTTATAGGGATTTTTTTTCTCCTTAATGAGGTTCCTGATCATTTCGCCGAGAGCTGGTGTTAAAACCCTGCAATGAGAACTAATGGGACACCATTTTCCAATAGAGCGGGGCAAACCAGGGGAAACAAACAGAAAGAGGGTCATTCCAGTCTTGGAATTTATTAGCTTCCCTATCTAAACGTCTGACTTTCGACTTACCTTTGATCTTTGGGCTTACGGTGAGTTTTAATAGGTTGTTCTTTGTCTCAGGAGCTTAATATGCTTTCCTCTCATGCTAAGAGAGATGGCCAGATACCTTGCCCCCACCCTGTTAAGCCTCGAGGTAAGCTTTGTCCTCTGTGTGATTTAGTTGGACTTGAATAGGGACGAGTCACAAAGATCGAGAACCGTGACCTTCCACCCTATGCCAGCACCACGACCGCAGAACAGCCAGCAGCCCTGCAGTGGCTGTTTCCCCGCCTGTGGCTGCTTTGCCCACGGCCACCACAGGGGACAGGCTAAAGTAAGCACCGAGTTTCCTGAGGTGACGTGGGAACAAACAGGTGTCAGCCCTCTGCAGAGGGACCTCATGGCAGCTGATGGCCCTGACTTTCCAACACACACACACCGACAGACACCTGTGTGCTGACGGTGGTCAGGGAAGAGAGGTAATAAAGCTCTCCAGCCCCCCTCCCCGGTGCTCAGAGGCCAGGTTTCTCCTTAAATGCTGCTCTGCACTTCAGCTGGCAGGCAGGCACCTTTGCCTGGGGCACGAGGTCTCCGGGCACATCCTTTATCTGTTCTAATCCACCCCAGAGGGGACCACAGCCTGCGTCTTGGCCCCCTGCTCTGCGGCTGTGTTTCTGTCCCCCACCCTGCTTTCCATCGTCCACTCGCTTCCACCCCTGGTCCGAACTCCCCACAATGTAACTCACGTCGAGTTACGCAGTCACTGTCACATCTTGCGTGGGACAGACCGCACAGCATCAGATGGTCCTCTCCCTCCCTTTGCTTCTGTGTTTGATGAGGCAGCTGCATTTTCCTAACAGAGCCAACCAGCACCAGCTCAAAATAGCATGTGGGTTTTGTGTTTGTTTGTTTGTTTTTACTTTTTCTTGGAGGAAAAAAATCTCCAGAAGCTATTGCTCACCCATCCCAGCTCCCTGTGCCTTCGTGGTTGCCCCCCTGCATTTCAGACTCACGGCTCCTTTCTCCCAAGGTTGTTTTTCGGTGTTTTGTTTTTCTGAGAGGGCCTCTCAAAATCGGCAGCAAAGAGGCCAGTTTGTTTAATTTAAATACACTGCAGCAAAATGAAGGTAATTGTCCACACAGGCCATCTGCTACCTGGCAGGTATCCACGAGTCAGAGAGAGAGAAATGGAGACTGAAGTGTCTCCTTCTGTTGCCATGATAACAGCTTAGCTCGGAGGTTTGGGGGGTGGGGGAGGGGGCGTGTGCAGTTACCAGGGCTCCTCAGAGGGCAACAACTCTCAAACTCAGGCTTTTGCCACAAGCCTCTCTGGGCACCAAAGATGCAAACAAAAACTCATACCTGTTCCGTGTGGAACACAAGGGAAGGTAGCCATATTTATGGCGCCCCTACCGTGTGTCAGGCACCATACCAAGGATGCCTGAGCCCAGCCCAGGACAGCACTTGCCGTTTCCCTGCTAAGACAAGGCCTTTCTCCATGTGCAGCCGGCTCGCCCTGCCACTGCATCGAGTCCCTCTGTCTGCTCAGGTGCCAGCTGTGGGGAGGGATCACAGTGTCCTCAGGTCACCTCCTCTGGCATTCTCTGTGCTTGTTTGACTCCAGTATTAGATTTGTGTTCTAGACAAGAGACCAAGCCACAATTATATTCCTCACATTTCTCACTGGAAATTGACTGTCCTGTTAAAAGCCACGGTGAGCTTCAGCAGGGGGTGGCCGTGACTGACCCGAGTTCCATCTGGCTCAGAAACGCGTGCTGGGGCCCCACGGTACCTTGGTTTCTCCCAGCAGTTTGAGGCAATTCGAAGACCCAGGCACCAGTCCTAGCCTTTCTACTGATTGGTCATAATGGGCCTTATGACTTCTATAGGCCTTAGTCTCCTCAAATGTAAAATGAATGTTGGGCTAAACTAGAGACTGTTTTCCTGGGGTCACGAGCCTGCTGAAATTACAAACATAATTTCTGAGCTCTTTCCTTAGGATGGGAGGCATTGCCTTCTCAGGTTCTCCAGAGTTTTGCTGATTTAGAAGAGGTGAAGAGCCAGCAGACGAGAGAGCTTCTCAGATCGTAACATTTCTCTAGCTCTGTTTTCGGCAGAATTTTTTCCTTCTACAAGGGACCTCTGTGTCCAGGGACCCGAGTCACGAGGCGTTTATCGTGTGTCGTTATTGGTCAGACGCGTTGTGAGCCCGTGCTGTGTCCTGGCCTCTGTCACAGGTTGTGCTTCAGCAACATTCCGCTGTCCTTGCCTCAGCAAAGCTTAAAGCCCCACGCAGCACATTGCAAAGCTTCCCGGCGTCCCAGGGTGACTGCCCCTCTCCTGGCACCGGAAACCCAGGGGCCCGCGATGGTTTCGTGCCCTCATTGATTAGCCTGTCCCCATCCCCAGAGCCACCTGACTAGTTCCTCCATCGTCACCAACTTCTGTGTGATTCTCAATTTCCCCGTCATCTCGAGGCCCCAACCGTGACGCTTTCCGCATCTGCGGTGCCACTTACTCAAGATGAGCACAGTGCTTGGCGCTCTTCCTGGGGAGGGCCTGCCTCTCGGAACGTAAAGCCCACCTGTACTTTTGAGGTGAGGTGCAATGGATGGACAGCACCGTGCTCCGGCTTCCTTTGCAGTGTGTGTCGCCAGCCCAGACCTGCCAGGAGGGCAAAGAACAGACCTAACCCGGTTCCTAGGTGACAGTCAGCCTGCCCGGAGTGTGGCGCTGCGATCCAGTACTGTCTGCGTCTCCATGAGGCCCGCACACCCCAGCCTGCACATTTATGGAGGCAGTGTGCTGCGGGGGGAGGTCAGGGGACCCGGGTCATTGGGAGGACCTGGTTTTAAATGCTGTCCTCGGAATAGCCCCATTGTCTTGTACAGCAGCCTGCTCCCCACACCTCCTCACCGCCTTCCTTTGCGTGAGGCCTAAATGGGCATCGCCTCTGCTGCTGGCTCCACCTGTGACAAAGGTGACTTAGCTATGGAAGATGCTCTCACATGACCCTTGGATGCCTACTGAGACCCCTCTGAGGAGCTCCTTCCCTGGCAGTGCAGTCAGGGCTGAAGCAGAGCTGTGCTTACGTGGCGTTTCTGAGATGAGGTAACTGGCGGAAGTCAGAGACTCATAGAATTTTATATCCGGAAAATGCTTCAGAGACCATCTAGTCGATGCCTCTCAGTTTACAAATAAGAAGACTGAGCCCCATAAAATTGTAACTGCCTATGCTGCAGTCAAAAGGCAAACCCGGGGCCCCTGCCGGCTAAGCCACGCCCCTCCCACCGAACCATGCTGCTTCACCTGAAGGCAGTGAGGGCTAGGTGCCACCTCGGAGCCTGTGACCTCCTCTCTTCTAGGTCGCTGAGTTTACTGCAGAGCTGTCTCCAGGTTCTGTAATTACTGACAAAGTAAAGAGGCTGCGACTTTCAGTGTGGGGACAGATGGGGGCACCAGGACTTAGGCACAAACTCAGATCAGAAACTGTATCCTCAGCTTCATGTCCTTTCCTCTTTCCGTCTGTCGTCCTCTTTTCAAGGGTCCCTGGCCTGTCATGAGCGCCCCTGGGTCTGGTTCCTTACAGCCCCAAATTCTCCCTCTCTCCATCAGATGTCCTTCAGGTGGAACTGACTTAATACCACATAAAGAAAAATAATCAGCCATAGCACAGGAGCTGCCTATTGCTGCGTAAAACTTACCCCAAAACCTTTTGGCTTAGAACAACTGTTTATTAACTCACAGCTTCTGTGGGCCAGGAATCCAAGCGCCGTGTAGCGGGGTCCTCGCAAGCCGGGGGTCAGGATCTCACCAGACTACAGTCCCCTCAAGGTTCAGCAGCTTGCGTGGCTGTTGGCAGGCTTCCTCGTGGGTTGTTGGACTCGGGGCCTCTGTTCAGTGCGGCTGATGGCTGGGAGCCACCCTCATCATCTCCATCCCATGGGCCTTTCCACAGGGCAGCTCACGCGGTGGCAGCTGGCCTCATCAGAGTGAGAAACCGGGAGAGGAGCGCATGTGCGGGGGCAGGTCAGAGTCACAGTCTTGAGGAACCAAACCTCGGAGGTGGCCTCCCATTCTCCTGACACACTAAGAGCAGTCACCCGCACCCAGCCCACCTGCAAGGGGAGGGGATTACACGAGAGCGACTACAGGGCAGGGGTCGTTGGCGGCCACCCCAGAGGTCTGCCCCGCACACTTAGCTATGTATTTAAAGAGGTCACACCGGCGCTGGCAATGACTGGTAGAGTTGGCACTCCCTAGAGGTCTCGGCCTGCCCTGCCTCCTCAGGCCGCGGTTGGGGCCCAGGCCTCACGGAGGCAGGCTGGGTGGGCCCTCAGGGACCACGGGCAGTGAAGTGAGTTTGAATTTCACAGGCCACACACTTGGGCCCCCAGTGACTTTTTCCTTTTCTTAACTGGGCCTGATCTCCCTCCTGAGCGCTCAGTGTCTGCACTATGCACTTCGTCTCGGCGTTGCCAGGCAGACTCTGAAGCCAGTCACTTTAGAGACCCTTATCCCCCTTCCTGCACCCGAGATGGGTGCTACGCCCTGGGGACTCGTGCTGGGTGCTGTTCTGTCAGCGGACAAGTGCCCGCAGCTCCAGCCTGATCTGGGCCGAGGCTGCTGTCCTCTGCTTGTGGGCAGGCCTGATTCCCGCAGGCCGTGCTCCCTGCTCAATGGCAGAGGCCTCCGAAGTCATAAGCTCCCCCAGCACCCAGGGTCCTCACGTGATCTCACCGAGGTTCTAGCTCCGTAACCGAGAGACAGCTGTAGGCTCTTTGTCTGACGGTATCAGCCTGTGGGAAGCCCGTCGGCTGCTGGGGTGCGTGGGGGTTCTCCCTGGAGGCTGCCCAAGCTGCCCAGCCGACGACCTTTATTCTGGTCCACTCTGTGACCTCCTGCATCCCAACTGCGCCTCGCAGGGCCTCTCGCCCTTTCTTGCCTTTTCTGCAGTTCTCTCCCTTCTCTCCCAGCTTCCTTGTCTAACTTGGGTTGGGGCTGAAACTGCTAGATTCTGGCTGTTCATAGGCACTTTTCCAAAGGAGAATGGGTTCTATGTTTTATTCCTTCCCCCCTTCCCCCTAAAAATGGCTAAAAAATGGGATGGTGGTAATTATGGGTTAAAAGGTAGATGTCGTTCCCCATGATACAATATGTGGTAATGTTATCTAGCCAAAACAGGATTCCTCAGCTGTTTGTAAACTAGTTGGAAAGAAAAGATATATACCCTGAAAAAGTAACGAATGTTTTATAACCACTGACAGAAAATAGAAGAGAATATTTCACAAGACGGAACGTGTTTAATTGTCCACGGAAAACCATCGCGGAAGTTAGGCGGAGGTGAAAACAGCACAAAGGCCTTGCAGTGCTCCATGGATGTGGGCCCAGTCACCGGTCCACGACCTCTGTCTTGTTTCTCCTCTTGGCCTATTAACCTGTTGCTGATGAACATTTGCGTACAAGTTTGGGGGGGACGTATGTTTTCGTTTCTCGGGGAAATACTCAGGAGTGAAAGGGCTGGGATATATGGTGAGTTTATGTTTAACGTTTTAAGAAACTGCAGACTGTTCTCCAAAATGGCCCGGCCATTTTCCAGACCCATCAGCAGTGCACGAGGGTTTCAGTGTTCCCACATCCTTGTTAGACGTTCTGATGTAGCTATGTCAGTGGGTAAGGGGCATCTCGATGTAATTGCAGTTTTCATTTCCCTAATGACTTCTTGTGTTGAGCGTTTTTCATGTGGGTTGTTAGCCCATTCGTACATCTTCTTTGATGAAATGTCTATTCAGGTCTTTGTTTTGTAATTGGGATGCTTGTCTTCTTATTATTCAGTTGTAAGAGTTCTCTTTGTGTTCTGGACACAAGGTTTTCTTTTTTTTCATTTATATTTTTAATTTCAGCTTTAGGTAAGTATAATTGATGTAAAATTATAAGATACTTAAAGTATACATCGTGGTGATTTGACATACATAATGAAAAGATTCCCCCCATCTAGTTAATTAACAAATCCATCACCTTACCCGTATATCTTTGTGTGTGTGTGGAAGGGCGTGTAAGTTCTACTCCCGTACCAAACTTCAATTATGCGACACAGTGTCACCGTGGTATACCTGAGATCCTCAGACCTCACTTATCCAGTAGCTGAAAGTTTGTACCCGTTTACCCACCTCTCCCGGTTTCCCCACCTTCCAGCCCCTGGCAGCCACTTTTCTGTTATTTCTACGAGTGTGGCATATTTTAGATCCCACATCTAGGTGACATCATGCAATATTTGTCTTCTTCTGTTGGCTTACTTCACTTAGCATAATGCGCTCGCGAACAGCAGGACTTCCGTCTTCTCGTGACTGAGTGATATCCGCTGGACATGTACACGTCTTCTTTACCCTGTATTAGGTTGTTGGCACATCCTAGCTGTTGTGAGGAATGCCGCCGCAAATATGGGAGCGCTGGTATCTCAGGATCCCGTTTTCATTTTCTTTGCATCTCTACCCAGAAGCGGGTCTCACTGGACCATATGGTGGTTCTAGTGTTAATTTTGTGAGGAGCCTCCATCCCATTGTCCACAGTGGCTGCACCAGATCACACTCCCTCCAACAGAGCACGAGGCCCCCTCTTCCCCACATCCTCGCCAGCGCTTGTCTCTTTAATGATAACCCCCCTAACAGCTGTGAGGCAGTAGCTCATTGTGGTTTTGATTTGTATCTCCCTGATGATTTGTCACATTGCACACCTTTTCCTCTACCTGCTGGCCATTTATTTGTTTGTCTTCTTTGGAAAGTGTCTGTTCAGTTACTCTGACCATTTTTTAATTGGACTGTTTGCTTTTTGCTAAGTTGTATGAGTTCTTTATATATTTTGAATATTAACTCGTCATCACATATATGATTTGCAATTATTTTCTCCCAGGTTGCCTTTTCGTTTTGTTGATGGTTCCTTTGCTGTGCAGAGCTTTTTAGTTTGCCCTGGTCCCACTTATTTATTTTTGCTTTCATTGCCTTTACTTTTGATGTCAGATCCAAAACATCACTGCGAATACCCACAAGTTCTTTATCACGCAGAATTTGTAAAGATTTTTCCCAGTACATGGTTTATCTTTTTTCCTTAGTGGTGTCTTTTTTTACAATAATTTCTTTGAGATATAATATACATAACATACAATTTACTCTTTTAAAGTATACAACTCAGTGTTTTGTGATGTAGTCACAGAGTCGGGCAGCCATCACCACAGCCAAGTTTAGAACGTTTCGCGGCCCCCAGAAAGTTTCCCATACCTCCTAGCACTCACCTCTCCCACCCCGCAAACCCCCCGCCCCGGGCAACCATCCATCTCCTTTCTGTCTCCATGGATTTGCCTGTTCTGGACATTTCATGTAAATAGAGCCAAACAACATCTGGTCTTTTGTAACTAGCTTTTACTTCGCGTATTTTTAAAGTCTGTCCATTTTGTAGCATGTGTCGGTACTTCATTTCTTGTTATTGTCAAGTCATATTTTACTGTAAGAATACACAACATTTCGTTTAAGTCATTCATCAGTTGATGGATATTTGGATTGTTTCCACTTTGGGGGTATCATGAATAATGCTGCTGTGAACACTTGTGTACAAATTTTTGTGTAGATACATATTTTCATTTCTCTGGGGTGTGTCCATGTAGCAGTGGAATTGCCGGGTCATATGGTACTCACTGCCTAACCTTTGGAGGAATCGCCAGACTGTTTCTATGGCAGCTGGACCATTTTAGATTCCTACCAGCAGCTTATGAGGGTTCCCATTTCTCTGCATCCTTGTCAACATTTGTTATTGTCTGTCTTTTTATGATAGCCATCCTGGTGGTTGTGAAGTGTCATCTCCTTGTGGTTTTGATTTGCATTTCCCTGATGGTAGTGATGTTAAGCATCTTTTTATGTGCTTCTTGGATATTTCTGTATCTTTGGAGAATGTCTATTCAGATCCTTTGCCCACTTTTAACTTAGGTTACTTGACCTTTTATTATTGAGTGTAAGATCTCTTTACATATTTCAGATACAAATCAGTCATCAGATAAATGATTCACAAAAATTTTCTTCCGTTCTGTGAGTTGTCCTTTTCCTTTCTTAAAGATGTCCTTTGAAAAAACATTTTATTTTGATGAATTTCAACTTATTTATTTCATCTTTGTAGCTATGGCTTCTTGTCACATCTGAAGAGTCATTGCCTAGTTTTAGTTCTTATATTTAGTGGGATCCATTTGGGGTCAGTTTTTACATATAACATGAGGTAAGAGCCTAAGTTCATATTTATTTGTTTTGTGGGAAAAAATCTCAAAAAGCATGCTAGTGATAAAAGCACATTGCAGAATGATATGTGAGGTATGATACCATTTATGCAAAATTGAAAAGCATGGCACGGCATATATTATTCATAGTTACCTATGTACACATAGGCATAAAGTTCCACACCAAACTCTTTGGTGGTGGTGACCCCTGCAGGGGTCAGATGAGGGGCCTGGGACAGGAAAGGGTTGGTGGTCAGAGGGGTCTTCAGGTTTTCCTGCAGTATTTTCAGGCTGAAATAAATTGATACAGTAGTAACAATGATTAATGTGGGTGTTACATTATGTTATACTTTGTAGCTTCCTCTACTTTTTAAAAAATTTCTCTAAACATGCGCACACACGCACACACGAGGCAAAGCAGGAACGATGGAGAACAGACCATTCCCGTTGAGTCCGGCGCCCACACTGCCTGCAGCGTGGAGGTGAGGCTCTGCAAACAGCCGGCCAGCCTGTTGGGGCAGATTCTGTTTTTGCGGGGGTCAGGGCTGTTGAGCTAGATCCCAAAGGGATAAGTACGTTCACTTGAACTCATTTGCACACTTTGGCTTACACTTCCCCAGTTTTGCTTCCCCAAAAAGCCCCAGTCTGTCTACCATGCTCAGTTCCCCTTGCTCTGAAGAGTGGCAGAGCCCCCCTCAGTGAGCTCTAACTAGAGTTTTTAAATCGCATCCCCCGGCCCCAGGCTTTTTCCAAACTGACACCAGAGCCTTCACAAGGCCAGTTCCGCTTCCACTGAACATACGACCATTCTCACCTGGTCCCTGCAAGGTGGCCCACAGAAGACCTCACTGTGTGTGCCTGACACGCGCAGTGTGACAGGCCAGGTGACCCGGGTCCTGAGGCACTAACTCAGGCACGTGTGGCTCGTGGTCTGGGAGCCACAGAGGTGCAGGGCCCTTGGGGAGAAGGGGTTATTCCAGCATCTCCCGCGGGTAGCCTGATACAAAGCTCTCACTCATTCACCCTTGGTTTTCTTCTGTAAAATGGATACAAAAATCTATGCCCTTTCTACGCACAAGGTGTCGTGAGGGCCAGATGAGAGACAGTGTCCATGAATGTGCTCGCAAACAGAAGGGCGTTTATGGATTATTTTCCAGCTGTGTGACCCCCCCACACACCAGACCCGCCCTCTCTGAGCTAGCCCCTGCACTCCCTCCCACTTCAATCCCTTCTGCTGCTCTTCTCTCTGCCTCCCCCTCCATCCCCCCTTCTTCCTTCCCTTTCTTCTTCTCTCCAGTCCTGGAGGGAGCCTGACTCCTTCCTCTCAAATGTGGCCGCGCACCGTCTGCCTTGCCCCAGGGACTGAAGCCCAGTCGGCCTGCTCGAACTGACGAGAAAAGGACTCTCCCTCCCTCGGAGGTCAAGCACCTGAGATAACATTTTCTCTCTCTGCTGCTCCTAGGCTCAGGCCGCGGGATCGCCGCACACCTCGCCCACGCACGGAGGCGGCCGCCCCATGCCCATGCCGGTCCGCTCGGCGTCCGCTGGCTCCACGCCCACACACTGCCCACCGGACCCGCTGGGCGGAGTCCCGGGAGACCTGCAGGAGGCCTTTGCACAAGGTCAGTTTCGAGGTCAGAGTGCAAGGCAGAGAACTGAAGGGGCTTGGAAACATAGACAAGATTATTACTGAGAGTTTTCCTGTTTCTTTTCTTTGCTGTTAGGTTTAAATGGTCGGATTTTTATACACAGTATTAGTAAGTCAGGTGCTGGCTCCTTGTCCTTCGAGGGGCCGTCTCCAATGGGAGGCGTGCAGGCTTTGTACCTGTGCGGAGAAAGAGCTCCTGGGCTCCCTCACTCTTTTTCTGGTTGTGAGCAGTGCCTTACCCTTTGGGCTTTGCTTCCTCCAGAGGAATCTGGTGGAATCATTCCCAAAGTCATGTGCTTAGGACCTTGCTGAAGGCTCATTCAGTGTCAGAATGTCACCACTGCCCGAAGAGCTTGCGGCCAGAGTTACGTCGCTGGAGGAAGATGGGGCGGCGAGGGAGTCTTGCTGGGGTGCAGACAGAAGACAGGGAGGCGGCAGCACTGGGGAGGGGAGTCCTGCATAAGACTGAGGAGCGCCCGGGAGCAGTATCCGTTCTGGAACTCAGCTCTGATGATTGTGGCTGGAAGCTCGGAATTTTCAGGGTCCCGCCCTTCAGGGAGAGAAAGAGAGGGAGAAAAACATGCACTTGGGTACCTCAAGCTGCTGGTGTGCCTGGGACGGGTGGGGCTGCTGCGGCCCCACGTCCCCTTAGGTGTTCGGCACTGTGTCCCAGGGCCTGGCAGACCGAGTCTCGTGCTCTGCTCTCCCTTCTCCACGCCCACCCACCTGGCATCGCCATCTGCTCTGACTCTCCTCAGGTACGAGGAGAAACCTCCGCAATGACCTGCTGGTGGCTGCTGACTCCATCACCAACACCATGTCATCCCTGGTGAAGGAGCTCCACTCAGGTGAAGCCCAGAGCTCCCACCCGGCCTCATGGCCCCCCTTCCTCACGCCCTCCTCACCCCCGCGTCACGTGGCAACACGTCGGCAGAGAGCAGAGACACCTCATGCCACCCCTCCACCCTCTTGCCTTCTAGGGACACACGGGACGTCTTCACCCAGAGAGTCTGTCCCCCTCGCATGATCACATAGAGATAATCACACATTTAGGTTTCTCTTAAGAGTACACCTTGTGGAGCCAACACAATTCAGAATTTAAAGAAATTTAGGCCTCCAAGTACAGTTAGGCTCCTTCCTCACTGAATGTGTCTTCCATCAATGCTCCATCCGCAGCTGCTCTCCCCTAGGCCCCGGTCCACCGTCTCACTCTGAAGCTTTCCTGGGTGACTGGAACCGAATCGGCCACGGACGCTTCTGGACTTTCTCCCAGCTGCCTCTCTGATTTGGTGTTGAAACCCTATTCTCTCCTTTTGTCCATGACCAGGCTCTCATTTCACTTGAAGTTCATGACCTGAGTCTGTTGCTTCCTTCCCTCCTCGGGTTCAGTTTCATCTGTGACTTCTTTCTCAGTCTCTCCGTCACTTAGCTATTTCAGCGATTTTCCAGAGACCCTTACCTCATGGCCATTTCCCCCTTACATGAAACCCAGGAAAAGAATAAAAAGCCATTCCCATATCATCATATCTCTAGGAATCCTTATGACTCCATCAGTTTTGTAGCTGCCAGATATTTGCTGATTTCCTTACAGTGGCCCGATTCCCATGTTAAATATTAAACAAGCGGGTTCCCTTCCTGAGTTCCATAGGTCACTCATACAGATGGCTCTCTTGTGTTTCTTTTGACCTGATGCCATGCTTTTAAATGCCTTGACAAGGTTATTAATTATCAAGATTATTAATTAAAAATATAGAGCCATTTTTCCATGGACCGTTCAAACACATACACTTTATGCAAACACGTGCGCTGAAATCATCAGTCCGTGCCCCGAAGGAAGGCCACCAGCCATACAGCCCTGAGGACCTCCTAGAACAAAGTCCACGCCTCTCACGTCCTGCGGCCACGGCCTCGCTCTCGAATCTGCCTGTTTTCTTTTAGAAGAGAATAGATGCGTGGCCTGGGTTGGCTTTCCCAGTGCGGCTAAGATAAGGCGGCAGTTCTCCTGTGCAGGGAGCGTTATAGTGACACCGTCCCCGTCCTAGTGCCTGTCAGAATCACGGCCCCCTTCACACACGTGCAAACAGAAGCGGCAGACTGCCATTGCGATGATTTAACTCGTGGTTAGAAAGTCCCTATTACAGCCCCCGACAGGTTCCCGCCGTGGACACCAACCGCACTGGTGCCTCTTGGCCGCTGACGAAGGTTTATTATGCAGAGCAAGTGGCTCATGAGCGTATCACACTAGCGCGAGAAGTGACTGGACCCCGTTCAACAGAGAGCACCCCCAGACCAAACAGCTTCACAAAACCCAAGAGTTCAGGGGGTATTTGGCAATCTCTCATAGCAGGAAAGGGCAGTGCTCACAAGGTTAGGTAGTGTGTTTGGGAGGTCCCTGAGAGATCATGTTGTCCGACCCCCTCCCTCACTTTGGAAATGCAGCGAACGGCTAACAGAAAAGTCATTTGCCTGAAGTTAGGCAGCTTGAAGGGGCAAAGCTTGCCCTAGAACTGAAGTCTTAGGAACAATAAGGCAGTGCTGTTACCACTGCTCAGGTCCCCACACAGGACAAAATGTCGAATCTGTGGTCCCACAAGGCCCCTGTCTCTGGTGCTCTCTCCTTGCAAACACTGGAGACCAAAAGGAGGTGTGGACCAAGCCCACACGTGGCACAGTCTCCACAAAATGCAGAAGTCAGCTTTCCGTACACGCGAGGCTGCCAGTGTCCGGGTGACTGGGACAGCCCGGCCCGACACCAGCCCATTTCCACTGCCACCGTGGAGGTTTAAGCTAGGGTGTGGTCAGATACTCCGGTCATCTCTCCGTACGTCTTGTGCAGCGTGGCCATACTGTGTATGCCCCTGGGAGTCATTTACTCCAGCTCGCCCCCCATATAAAAGTCCTCTGTTTGTATGTTTCCAGTGAGCTCATTCATGACCAGCTCTCATCTCTGGGAAGTTCTTCCTAATCAGGGAGCCAAAATATGCCTTTCTGTAACCCATTTATGCTCGCTTGACCCTCTAAACCTCCCCAGACTAAGTTCAATTGCTCCTCTTTGTGTTGCCTTTCAAGTATCTGATGGCAGATAACAAGGCTCTCCCTAAGCCTTATTCCTCTTTAGGCACCCATTAGTTCTTCCTTCGGCTGGTCCCACAGGGACCGGTTTTCACTTCACCATCCTACTTGCTGCCCCGGGGATGTCGCCGGTGTGTCAGGGCCCCAGGTCAGAGACCCCAGGGCTGAGTGTACTCCACACCACAGGGAGGTGCTCACGTCAGACGCAGTGAACCATGACCTTCCTGAGGGGCACTTGTGAAAGCAGCCTTAGATGGCATCCATTTTTTTCCCCACAGCCACATTGCAGCGTTCAGTCATTTTAAGGCTTGTCAGCTAAAACCCCTAGTTGTTCATTTGTTCTTACAGAATCCCTGTTAATCTAGGTTTTCCCCGCTGTGCACTTCACGGTTGTTTCCTTTAACCTGATTGCAAGATGCTCGATGTATCCCTAGTAGGCATCGTCCCTTAGGGAAAACAGGCACAGAGAAGAGGCCGCCACCCCACCTGGTCACCAGGGAAGCCAGCAGCAGTGTAGGTGACATCAGGACTTCCGAGTAGCCCTATTAAACAGAGCAGGGGACGGGGCTGCACAGGGTGCCGACTGGGTAAGGGAGCAGCCCGGGAGGCTGCAGCCCTGAGATTTCAACTGGGTTTCATCCCAAGCCTCCCGAGTTGCTCCCTCCGCCCCTCTTCTATGCTTGTCCTGTGCCGAAGGGTCACGGGCCTCCTTGGAATTGTTTTCACAGCAGAGGAAGGTGCAGAGGAAGAAGAAGAGAAGATGCAGAATGGGAAAGACAGAGGTAAAGGCAGCTCAATAGGAGCCCCAGTTTGAATGGGAGCCAGAGCTACCAGCCCCTGAACGGACCCTCCCTCCCTTTTGTTTCTGCTTTTCCTGCTGCCGCCCAGAGGGTTCGGACCCCCACAGCTCCCCCTACCTGCTTCTCCCAACTGCCCGGCAAGTTTTCCTCTGGAGGTGGTAATGTCAGTGGATCAACAAAGCTTGCTGATTTCTGATAGATGGTAGTCGGGATACAGGAAATAGATACAATAAAACAAAACGTGACTCCTCGCCTGGAGGAGTTTATAATATAGCGAGGAAAGCAACATGCAAAATAAACAGGAGCCAAGTGGCAGGAAGAGTTCCTCGTCCAACTTTGAGTGGACGATGATGAATACAGGACAGTTTCCGGAAAAGGAGATGATGGCGGGCAGAACAGCCGAATGGCGCTGTGGTTTCACAGAATGAAAAGCAGTGAGGACAGGCATCAGCGGAGAGGTCAGCGCAGGTGACGTGGTGGAGATGCTGTGGGACGGGTTCCAGACCGCTGCAGGAAAGCGAGTGTGGCCATAAAGCCAGTCGTCACCTTTCTCTGGTGGAGGCTCTGGCCTTCAATTTGCACAATAAAAATAGCAGTATCTGGGAAGTAGAAGAAAGGGGAGTGCAATAAAACGAAGTATGCCTGTAATGCCCTCTTAATCTTACTGAATATAAAACCTAGTCAATGCCTGTCTGTGAAGAGCTGTGCTAAATGATCTCCACGTATAATCTCATTTAATCCCTAACGACCCTGTGGCACCAATGAGGAAACAGGCTCAGAGACATTTAGGTCATGTAGCTATTAAGTTGCAGATACTGGGTTTGAACGGGGTCTTTCTGACTTCTAACTTCATGCTTTTAATCTTCGTGCTTCTGTGTTACACCGGACAGAGAACAAAATCCTCGTGGACATTTGAGAGTTAGCTGTTATTTCTGTTACTTATGAATATGTCCGTGCTGGGTTCCTCCAAAATATCAGCTCCACAAGGCAGAGGTGTTGGTCTGCTTTGCTCAGGTTGCATCCCCAGCGCCTAGAACAGCACCTGGCGCGTAGTGGGGTGTCAGCAAGTGAACAGGTCCGAGGAAGCACGGCGGTGCGCCAGAGAGCACTTTCAGGGAGAGAGCTGCGTGCTGGCTGCAGGAACCACACCCCTCCTGTTTGAACTCACAGCCCCGTGAGGGAAGGATCCCAGACAAGGCTCAGAGCAGTTAAAGAACTCGCACAAGTAGTCAAGTGTCAGGGCGCGGGCTCACTCCAGGTTTCTCTAGGCTCAACACCCAAGCTTTAGTCAGAGCAGATCAGCAGCCGGAGTGATGTGGAGAAAGGGAGTCGGTACAGGCCAGGACACTGCAAGGGGAAAGGGGATGCTGCATGGCATGGGGGACTGCAGCACTGTTTGCCCCTAGGGGCTAGTGTGGGTAAGAGAAGGAGGGCTCTGGAGTGTGTCAGCAAGGACATGAAGTCGCGGAGAGAGAAGCTGGGAGAGGAAGGAACATCCCTCAGGTGCTGAACTCATTCAGGAGGGTGGACAAGAGCCGGGATGAATGGATGCGGATGACATGTTTGGCTTGGATGTCAAAAGGTCAGAAGTGGAGGGCAGTGGTTTGAAACATCAAGAAATGTCGGGACGGCTGATGTCCCTGTGCCAGTAGGAGCCTAGGAAGAAGGCAGGAGGGTTGTAGTGCAAGAGGTGAAGGGCAGATACACTGAGATAAATTTACACTTATGTAAACACAGGCCCCAAACACAAGCACACACGCACGCACACAATCCAGCCAGATCCTGGCATTCGTTTTGGAATGTTCTTGGCTGAAGACGTAACAGCTGCTACTTTGGCCTCCCTTCCCATGGACCCTCCCTTCCCCAATAGCCTTTCCCATGGCCTCTCCCCAGCCTCCCTCTGCTCCCCCGAAGCACGGGGGACTCTGCCCTGCCCCCTGGGGCCTTGCCCTGACCATGGACTTCAGCCCTTAGTTCTGGTCCAAGTCTGGCTGCAGGCTGCGTCTCATCTATGGACTGGCCACGGTTTCCCTCGCCCGGTGTCTCCTGGCCTCGGAGGCCTCTGTCTTCACACCCACGTTGCCCTGTCCGCGGCTCTTCTTCCTCTCCCTCTTTTGGCATATACGCCAGTTTCTTTCTACCCATGTGCAGTCTTTTTGTGAAAACGCCTGAATTTCTGTTTCTCTGGCTGTAGATGTCATCCCTGAGGGGAAGAGTGTTAAGAGCTGGAGAGATGGATGGGTTTTAAAAAAATATTTGACTTTCCACATAGTAAAGGCCCTAGGATGCGCCCCCGCCGCTGTTACGTGGGTGGCGTTCTAAAGCCAAGTGTTTTCATGGGTGGACCTTACGGTTCTCTGCTGTGAGCTGGGCACGAGTTTTTACTGTGTAGGCTGACACTGCGGCAGCCGCTGTCACCTGGGTATTAGACAGCAGTAACTGTCCTCCAGAAGGAGAGGGTTGCTTCTTTGGGGTGGAGATCCCGCCCACATAATAGAACTTGGTCGGCACCCTGTCAGTGCAAAAACCCCGAGAGCCAAGTAGACACTTGGGAAGAAGTCGTGACTGAGCCGGACGCCCCAACCACATCCGCCCCCTCAGGCCTCTCCCTGCCCTCCCTTGGCGCTATGTCTGGCTGTACCCTGGGGCACACTTCTGCTCTGTCAGGGTGCCCTGCTGACCCTGCATCCCGCACCGCTTACCTTCAGTGGTGAGTGCTTTTCCCCCAGACTCTGCAGAACAAACAGCTGAGCAGAACCCACCCTGTGGTGCTTCCGAGCCCCACCCTTCCCTCTGCTCCTGCAGAGCCTCATTTTATGCTCCTGGGTTCTTCAGAGTTCTCTCTCTCAGCGCCTGCCATTCATGGCGAAGAGCTGTAAATCCAGTTTGCACACTTGAGAGGCCCGGCAGGCTGGGAGCCGTGGCCCTCTGTGAAAGTGGACGGGGTGTGAGGGTCCGGGCAGTGCCCGTCCTTCCAGGGTGGGCGGGAGTGACTTGGCACCCCCGGACAGACAGGTCTGAGGGGGGGGACGCTGCCTTCCTTAGAGTGCCATCACGTTCACCTGGTTCACTCCCAGGACCGCGCGGGCTGTGTGGCCCCCGAGTAACTGCTCCCGAGGTTTAAGGTGGCTTCCTTTCCAGTTAGTATTAGTATTTCCTCCTCCTAAGAGGCGCTTGTCCCCATGGCTGGTTTGTGGCAGTGGCAGCTTCTGGTCGTAGGTAGTGACGCTTCCCTGGTTTCAGACCTGGTCTGGAAAGACGGCTTACCAGGAGCAAAGGGGAGAGGCAAGTCCTGGAGCCCATGGGTGTGGGGGGCCAGGGAGGCCCTGGGAGAAGATTCGGGGGGGGTGAGAAGACCCTCATTGTGACCTGCGTGTTGTTTGTGTCCCTGATGCCCAGGTTAGCAGAGGAGCCGGGACGGAGGGGAAGCAAGGTGAGTACAGACCTTTCGAGGCCCATCCGAACTGGTGGAGGCCTATGGTAGGGTTTTCTTTAAAGGGCCCAGCTGCACCTCTTGCCTTTGCCCACCCCCACCAGCCTGCCCACTTGGCCCGGGTCCCAGGCCCTGACCGACCTCTTGTGCTGGGGCCTGGGCACAGGTGGGGCTGGGTGTCACCTGTGTCGGGGTGCAGTCGCCCGAACAAGCTTGTGACTCAGAGGTGGGCTGGGAGCCCCCATGTCCTGGGGCTGCTTCTGCCGCAGCTCCTTAGTCACCCGACTCCGTCACTCAGATTCACACCGACTCCGTAGGCCGGGCAAGCCATTTCCTGTGGCGCCTGGCCACGCTGCACCTTCTCGCCCCCTTAAAAAATGAATAATCAAAGTGCAGACTTCCCCACAGCAAACGCCCATTGCCTTTAGGAATTCACCTCTTGCATTTTTTCCATCTCGGGATCTTCCCTCTTACCCAGCTCCAGTTACAAGATAGCGGAGCTTCTGGGTGCGTTCTGGAAGGACAGCACAATACTAATCAGACAGCCGTTCTGTCCCAGAGAAGGGTTCTTTCAAGGGTGGATGCCTTTGGTGCAGCCCTGAGAGTTCTCTTTGTTTTTCCATCTCTTCTTCCCTCCCCTCCCCCACTGCTCGTGCTTAAAAGTTGGGCCATCTTAGTTACAGATCTTTGAGGCACAAAAGCCAGGGCTGCGGGCCTCAGGATTCAGAAAAAGAACTTTCCCGGACCCTTCCAAGTAGTCTTACCCTGGAGCGGCCCCCAGGCCTTGTCCTGACATCCTGCCCCTCCCCCCTGCACCAGGCCCTTGCGGGGGCGCTCTTCCACTCGCACCTGCCGGCTGTGAGCCTGCACTGACTCGGGTCCTGCGGGGTATGGACAGGCAGCTCCCACGCTGCTGGAATGCTCTCGCTGGCCTGGAAATCACAGAGCCTGCGGGGCTTGGGCAGGCTTTTACCTAAACTCACTGCACAGTCAGGCGAGGCCCTTGCCAAGAGCAGCCCGAGGCTGCCCCAGCCAGCGAGGGAGTCAGGAGCTGGCTTGCCCTTCAGGAACCTGCCAGAGCCCCTGTCTCCTGGGCACAGGAACTGGGGGACAAGGAGAGGGCAGGTCAGCGTCCTGTGGCCCACCCCCTGTTCGTGCAGACGAGGAAACCAAGGCCCACGACCAGATCCAGAAACTTGGTGTCAGAGACAGAACTGGAGCTGGGTCTTGTGCTCCTAGCGCTGTTCTCTGACCCTGTCGGAAGTTAGGAGTAACGCCCCAGTGCTAGGGGCAGGTGAAAAGCATGAAAACTACGGGGGCTCCATTTCAGGGGCCCTGAGGTCTGCTCTCTTCGGCAAAGGCTTTCCTCCCTCCGGCCCCGTGTGCACCGGCCTGTCTCTGGCTTCCCTGCCCTTCTTCTCAGTTCTCCTTCCCAAGAAACCACCAACCCTCCAAACCTTGCACTGCGAACCGCTTTTTCTTTCTTCCCTGGAAACATGTCCCGAACCTGTGGCCTACACAGGGACCCCAAAGATCCTAGGTGCCCCCAGAAAAGAGAGCATGCCTTTCCCTGAAGGGGGCGTGAGTGCCGTCAGCCCTCCGCATCTCCCCAGGTGAAACATCGCAGCAGCCCAGCCCCCACGTTGTCTCGTCCCCAGCAGACGTGAGCAGGATCTGCTGAGAGACCCTTGGCAGCGCCCTGAGTAACGTGCGTCTGTCCTGCACAGGCACGGGGGACACGGAGCGAGCTGGCGTCAGCCTGAGGAAGGCGAGGCCCTCCCCCAGAGGGCCATTCCTGTCCGTCTCTCCACGGCACACCTGGATCGGGCTCGCAGGATGCCAGATGTCACCACCCGCCGGAGGGAGGGGAGCCCAGCGCCAGTGGGAAGTGGGAGGGGGCACCTGATGCCCTGCCGGCGGGCAGCCCCTCGCACGGTCCCGCATGAACTGGCATCTTCACCGCTCCCTCGGGCAGGGGCTCCTCTCTGCCCAGGAATCCGTTGGGAGGTTGAAAAGAGCAAAGAAACAGCACAAGTCTCCTCCGTGTGTGACCTGATGGCGTTCTCGCTGGTGGCCTGCTGGCTTGTGGGGTACTCCCCAGGGTGGGGGCACATGTTTCCCCACTACCTTTGATCTTTAAAAACAAACAGGTTTTCTTCCCTCTGTTGTTCAAGACAACTTCAGGCCCTGCTCGGTTCTAGAGACATTCACGCCCTGGCCACAGAGCTAAAAATAGCCTCCTTCCTTTCTTTCGCACTGCTAAGGCTTCCGCCCGGCCCTCCCCGTTCGATGCTGCTGCTCTGCAGCCTAGGCGGGAAGGGGGAGCAGAGAGCTGGGCCGCATCCTGGACGGTTCCTCCTGAAGCAGAGGGTTCTGTGCAGGCAAGCCGGTGGCCAGCTGCCAGGGCACCCTGCCCGTGGCCGCCAGAGGGAGCCCTGCCCGCTGCTGTGCTCTTGCCTGGTCCCCAGCTCAGGGTTCCCTTCTGCCCTGGCACACATGCTCTTCAATCCCAGGTCCTGGTGCTTTGCATTTATTTTTTTTCTCCTCCCTGGGCTCCAGGATGTTATTTTTAGTAGAAGAACTTCTATAAATATTTATAAAGGGCAGTGGCTGGAATGAAGTAAGAGGCCCCACAGCTGGTTCTTGCATCCCCCCCCACCACACGCCCCTCTGCAGACCCCTGCCCACTGCCTGTGGAGGTCTGTGCAGAGCCAGTGGGCTGGGCCCAGCCAGACACGGAGAGTCACGTGGAAACCTCGTGAGGGAGCAGCCAGGGTAAGGCAGGGGCGGGCACGACTCCCCACCCCTCCCTCTCCACTGTGCTCCCGAGATCACTCTCATTCCTGAAGGAGGGCACGGCGGTGTGTGGGAGTGCCGCACCCGGGAGGCCCCGCTCCTGGGCATCATGAGTACTGAGGGCGCAGTGCAGGTGCAGGGAAGGCTGCTCTAGCGAGATGACAGCAGGAGCATAGTGGGAGCTAGGAGCTGGCTTCCCCTCGGGGGCAAAGAGCTCTCCCCCTGCGAGTCTTAGTAGGAGCCCCCACACCTGGGGGAGGGCTTGCCCCCCCACAGCAGCTCTGAAGTGCTGTAGGGGCTCACACTGTGACCAGCAGTGAGCTGAGGCCCTGGAGAGTCAGCAGGGGTTCCAGTAACAGGAAAACAGGTGAAAACCTGCTCCCACCCTCAGCAGGGACCTGGGCTTGCCAGGAGAGCCAGAAGGGGCAAAGGTGGGTGGAACCATGTGGAAAGTTCTGGGGGACAGTGCCGAACCATGATGAGGTTAGTGGCGGCGGGGGGGGGGGCTACAACACACTCACAGAGATGACACTGTTGGGTGACTGCTTCCTCACCACCCTGACTTCTCACACTTTACCCCGCCCCTGAGGACGGCAGAACCCACCTCCTGGACCCTGACATGAACTGCTTGCTTCTTGAGGAGCTGAAACCCAAAGGAACAGTCAAATGGAAAGCACCAAAACAGCTGGGTGCTTGGGTCAGCTGAGGTGCACGTAGCCTCCTGGGCCTCGTGTGTGCCGCTGTGCTCCTGGGAAGCTGCCTGACTGGGCATGGCTGAGTGCCATTCGGCAGGTTCTCCCTCGCTGTCTGCTTGCCTTTGCTGAAGAGTGGCCTCGACGCCATCCACCTCAGGGAGGCCCGGAGTGCCCAGACTCCCACTATCGCCAGCACCTGGAGGCAGGCGGCACTGGAGAGAGCCTCAGCGATGGACTTGGATGCCAGCCTGATGGTGCATGGATGTTCCTTTTTTATATAAATTCTGGTTGGCAGTTGATTTGTTTTAGAGCTAGAATATCCACCATTATTTAAGGCCCCTGAGGTGCCTCCTGACTTCTTGGCATTTGATTTATATCAGAAGCTTAAAGCCACGTCCGTTTCCTCAACCCAGACTGGAAACACGAGTGGCCGTCCTATAGCGGGCACTTCCTTCCTGATTGCTGTGACTGTGTAAGAACCAATCTAACCTCGGTAGATGATCTCTTGCTATAACTGGTGTACGCTGTCATCACAGGCCGCTCAGGGCTAGCCGGTGCAGTGTTGTAGCTCTGAAGGCCCCTAGAGAGATCCCAAAGGCATCCTGGGTCTTGAGTAAGTCACGGCCCCACCAAGCTCTGGTCTGTAAATCCCAGTCGTGCCGAGGTTCCATCTATTTTCACAGCCTCATCTGCTGGGTGAGCTTTCTCCGCTGGCACCCCCCCCACACACACACTCCGCTTCTGCATTGCTTACTCCCTGCTCCTGTAGCCCGTGACAGCTTCAGAAAGGTACAGTTGCTATGGCAATGCCCAGAGCCATCTGAATTCCTGCTGCACCTTCTGGAAGGAAAGGGCTTGTGAAGAGCCATTCAGTGGATTCCAGATCTAGCCTTCCCTGGCCTCGTCTGCCATGGTCAGGTGGCTGGAAGTGTGGCATATAGGTAGCCCATCTTCCCTGGGAAGATGCTCTCCATGGTGCAAGGCACCTGGGCAGGCTTTCCATGTGAGGACCAGAAAACGAAATGAGGCCTCCTACCTAGGACTCTCAGGTAGCATGCAGTACTGGTGGTTCTCAAACTTAAGAGTCCCCTGGAGGGCCTGTGAATAGGTGGATGGCTGGGTCCCACCCCAAGAGTTTCTCACACAATAGCTCTCGGGGGGCGCTCCTGAGTGGTGGTGATGCTGCTCTGGGTGCCCAGACCCCCCTGTGAGGACCACTGTACCATTTGTGAGGAGGAGGAGCATCCACATCAGTGCAAGAAGCTGTCGCCAGTCAGGTGGAGAAAGGCCAGAGTCGGCTGTCTTATTCTAAAGGAAGGAAAGGGAGTGGGGGTAGGGGGAGTACTTTACAGTCACATCTCTTGGCCGAGGGTCCCAGGGAACATGTGCCAGGACTGGTAGTCCTACACTGTTTCTCTTTGGTCCCTAACAGTCAGTGAACAAATACATTTCCCTGGGAGTGAAGGAGGGGCAGCATCCTAAGCAAGGCCTTGAACCTACAGAAGACCAACCTCACAGATTCCTTGTGGCTGAGAGGGTCTAGAGTCTTAGTGGTGGGGGAGGTCCAGCCTGCCCAGCTCCGGGGGCAGGAAGGGGCATCACAGGCACCTAGTCCCCACTGTTGGAGCTGGTACACCAAGACGCTTTCCCCAGGATGCGAAGATCATATTGCACACTGAGCAGTGTCCAGGCCGCAGCTGGGCTGCTTACTTACCCTCAGACTGTGGGAAGCTCCAAATCCCGTGGGCATTATTGTCCTAAGACAAAATGATTGTCGTAGGACCTAAGGTGGACATTGCAGGCATACCCAGCCATGAACAGAAGATGGCCGGGTATTCGGGTATCTTCTCTGCACACTTCACCCCGACCAGAAAGCCAGGCCTCTGCAGGTGGTGGGCTTGGTGTCTTTCCTGCCCAGGGTTGTTTGCAAACAGGTGGATCATGCTGGTACCATCTCTCGCCCTGTGTGGGGACAGCTCGGGGTAGGGTTGTGGCGTACAAGAAGTGGGCATCAAGTCAGTGTACCAGTTCTGTGAAGGTGTGAAGGTGTAGAATCCCTCAGGGAGACCTGAAGGCAAACTAGGACTCGCTGGGGAGAGGGTGCCCTTTGAAGAGGCAGACACCAGGTAGCCACCCTTGTTTTTCTGAAGTCAGTGGATCCAAGTGCTGCCAAGAGGCAGAGATTGAGAAGGGACAAGGAGCCTCAGGTGGACTGTCATTCATTCCAGAAGCTTCTTGGTGAGCACTGCCTGTGGGCAGGCCTCACTGAACGCAGGGCGATAGGGGTTAAGGTTGAAGCCTGGTCTTTGTCCATAACTAGGGAGTGAGCAGTGAGCTTGGAGTGTCTGCATTGTCCTCTGAAGCCCTGCAGGGTGGGAACAGTGGGTGCAAACAGGCCACTGCAGGCAGGGAGGAAGGGATGTGGTCACTGCTCCGAGTGGGCAATCTTTGGACCCGTGAATGGGGGAAGAGACTGGGAAGCGTCCACATGAGTTAAGGGGCATGGCTAACATATAGAAACATTAGAGCTGCCGGGGGCCCAGGCGCAAGGCCAGCTAATGAGTATCAGTCATAACCAATTATAGCTGGAATCCCCTTAAGCTTCAGCAAGAGCCCTCGGCCAAGCAACAGAAAAACATGTTAGTATGTCAGCCTGCAGCCATCGCCCCATCTCCCGACCAGAGTTAATAGGCTGTGACCCGTGGAAGGGTGGCTGGGAAGACACGCTCCATCCAATTTTGGCGAGGGGCGCCGTGAGTCCTCAGTGCGCATGCGCATACACACGCGCCAGGGGTACCTTCTGGCTGGCAAGGTTTAGGGCACAGGGGCTAGGGTTTCGCCCGAGGAGAGCAAAGCTTCAGACTCAGCACCCGACTCCTGGGCCCGCGGGATGGGGAGAGGGTGTGTGCAGCGGCAGGCCTCAAGATCGCCTGTGCACTGGGCTTTCTGTTCCGGTCCCAGGTTCCATGCCAGCGCCACCACAGCCTGGTCCCAAGTCCTTTATCACTTAGTCTCCAAGCCTCCTTGTCAGAGATGGTATCCTTGTACACCAGGCATCCGTCCCTGAACAAGAAGGTTCAGTCTGGGACCTGGATCCGTAGATCTGGAAGTCCTCCCCATCCACAGCTCCTCCAAAGCCCAGGCCTGGTAGTCGGGCATTTTGCACCCTCAGAAGGCGGGCCCTCTGGGGGCTCCTCCTCCACAAGGCCAACTGGGCACTGAGGAATTGTGCCTGGGTGACGGCCCTGCCTGCCTTGGTCCCTTGACCTTCAGGTATTACCTCTCTGGGGCTCCCGGATGGGCTGGTGTTTGGAAAGGCTATGTCTCTAAGGGTGGCCAGGAGGAAGGCAGGCAGAGAGGAAACAGCCAGCCCAGAGCTCTGGGACTGGGTAGGAGCCAGCAGATGTTGGCTGTGAGGGCGTCAACCGGGGCTTCCTTCTGGCCTAGCTCCCCAGGATGGGAGTCAGGTGGGACAATGGGCGAGTGTGAAAGGGGCCTCCTGGGCTGAAGTCTCTGAAGGCTGTTCCCCTGGTCAGGCGTTTGTCCTGCTTTCCTCATCGCCTAGGCAACCATCCCCCCCTTCACCTTTTGCCACCCCACCTACCCTGGGAGCCCACTCAGAGGAGGGGAACAAAGGACCGAGGAATATGGAGCAGTGGGGCAAAGAGGGACACGTGGACTGAAGGACCAGGGAGAGGGACTCTAAGAGGAAAAGGATGGGAAGAGGCCGAGTGTGGGCTGAGGAGGGATGTTTGACTGGGATCCAGGAGACTGGACTGCCGGTGAAGACAGGAAAGATGGAGAGAGAAGGGTTGAGTGGATTCTCCTCAGCCCTCAGCCCTAGGCTTAGGGTGTCTCATCCCTTTGTCCTCTTGTGGCCACAACTCAAGCCCCAGATTTTACCCATTACACCCCACTGGCTTCCCACCCCTAGCTAGGGTGGGGACCAGTTTGCACAACCTCCCACCCAAATCCCTCACCCCTGCCCCAGGCCCAGGCCTCAGCTCCAGAAGGCAGGAGCCTTATCTCCCCAGCCCCTCCCCTCCTCCACTGCCCACCCTGGCCTGGGCCTGCTTTCTAGAGCTCAGCTCCTGCCTCAGAGGGTGTTGATGGAATTTCCCCTGGGGTTGTCTGGTTCAAGGAGTCACTTATCTTTTTGCCTTCAGCCACTATGGAGAGGGAAATTAGACTGGGGTCATGGGAAGGCCCCTGGAGCCAAACTTTGCAAACTGTGGGGTTTAAAGCTTAGGTGGAACAGGGAGAGGCCCTTGTTTAACATTTCTGTTTGCTGAGGCCCCTACCCTCCTGACCTGCCCAAGGCCCACCTCACCCTGTTCCTAGCTGGGCTTTCCCTGCTCCCACTTTATGATAGGGATTGGGCCTTTCTTCCCCTGCATATTCTATCAAGGGAGCCAGCTCCCTGGGCAAGGTCACTCTCTAGCTGTATTGTACACACAGAACCTCAAAAAGGCCTTTCAACTCAGCACACCTAGGCACACCCAAGGCAGGAACTCACTTCCAGCGGTGCCCCAGAGGAACACAGAAGCCACAGACAGCCCCCCCTCCTCCCGCCCCGGGCTGCAAAGCACTGCAGAGGAAGGAAATGGAAGTCCACCTTGAGAAGCCAGCCAGCGGAGCTGCTGGAAGACGTCTAGGAGGGAATGAATGAAGGAAAATACTAAAACAGAAAAACAGCAAGATGGTAACACAGAATTGTAGCTGTTCTGTAATGCTCAGACATCGGGCATGCTGACGCCACTGGGTGATGAGAGCCAGGTGGGCTTCTTTAAGACAGCTTTGCTCTGAGGGGAAGGGAAGGAACACATATAAGGCGCCTATAAAGTGCCAGATGTGTTTACATATGTGATCTAAGTCAGAGTCTTCCCGTCAGCAAAGCCGGGGTATAGATGGTACTGATTCTCAGAGAAACAAGGCTCTGAGAGGTCAAGTACTTGCCCGAGGTCACACTTGTAGGAAGTGAAATGGCCACCTCATCTCTCTGTTTCGCTGTGATGCAACCCTTCCTCCCCTGTGTGTGACTGTTCACTCAGAGACTCCAGCAGCGTTTCCAGGGAAGGGAAGAATGGTCCAAGACTGGGGGAGGGGCAGGGAGAGGGCCCCGGGAGGGAGTGGAGTGTCAGGCCAACTGGGCTGCCTGCTGCAAAAACCACCGTGGAGAACCGAGCGCCCGGAGGTACTGATTTTTTTTAAGTCTTAAAACAACTGGGATAGTGTCTAATTCCTAACGTCACCTCTGCCCCAGGTGTCCTTTCCTCCTGTGCTCCCCAGTCAATGCAAAACCAACCTGCTCCAGTCACAGACACGTAAGTTCATTTCCCCCCAAATGTAGACTCCCGGAAAGCGAACCCATGGAGAAGAGAAGGCAGGACAGACAGTGCGAGGTGATTTGTGTGGCACACACACATGCAGGCTCAGCACAGTGACTCCGTCCCCACGGTTTTCCCTGGAAGGCACTGCTAGCACTGCCATCCCTCCCCGGAACAGACGAGGCAACTGGGACAAAAGGAGCAGTTTGCCCAGAGACTCAGGCAGCCAGCTGCAGGGACTTGCCCCCAGGCAAACTGTCTCTAAACTCATCTCCTGGCCTATTCTGCCCCTGCAGCGGGCAGGCACTGAGCGGGTTTCTGGGCCTGGCGCCGTGGAGCTCTTCCTCCGTTTCTCCGACTCTTGGAGGACAGGAAAGGCAGAGGTTCAGCCTTTGCTTAGGGAGGGTGGTCCCTCAGGCCTGCTCTGCATTTTGAGCACCTTACTCACATGGACCAATAGAGGCGTCTGGGGCTCCTCAGCCTCCCCTGGACTTTGCAGCAGGGCAGGATTGGAAAGTCCCCCATCCCACCTGTGGCATTCGGTCCTGAAGAGATTTGTAGGGGGCTCCACCAGCAGCCCCCGGCGGCAGAGTCCCCCGAGAGACCCGGTGGAGGAAGGGCACGGACGAGCACTTAATCATCAGCCCCACTGCTGCTGCAGGTCAGGGCAAGTCAGAGAGCTCCAGTGTGAGTGATGCCAAGGAGAGACGATGGTCCGGGCACATGGGGAGGAGGTCGAGAAGCCCTGGAGGGACGGGCTGGTCCTTCCAGGCTTCCTTCTGGGAACTTGTCCTGCTGCTGAGGATCATCCTGAACCTTAAGACGGGGTGGCTAAGGATGCTCCGCCCGAGAACATGTGAGACCACTCTAAGCTTCACCTCATATCCTGGTATTAGGCTAAACGAGCATCCAGCCCACTCTCCCTGCCTAAGCCAAGTCACAAAGCATGACCCTTAACTGGCAGCGGTGCTTCTGTCTAGTCACCAGGCTTCCCCAACCACAGGATGGAAGGCCCCGGGCACACAAAATTCACCCTGCCAGAGAGAGTCTTCCCGGAGCTCTATCATCCAGTGACTGACCAGCGCTAATCTGGCCAAACAGGGCATTCCCCTCCTCTCTGCCTCCGGCCCTTGCAAAATCAGATGAAAAAGAGTTTCCTTTGCCGCCCACACAGGGTCCTGTGTGTAAAATGTCACTGCCCTCAAGGGGTTCCAGCCCGAGGCAGAAGGGCACAGATAAGAAGCGGCAATGGTACAAAGCAGTGGAAGGATCACACGGAGTACGCAGAAAAGTGCGAGGGGACCAGGGACGGCGGGAGAGTTCTGCCACAGGTAAATAACATGATGTCAGATATGAACTAACAGGAAACATTCTGACTCCCCGAACTCACTCCTTCAGTTGCTCACAAGGCCTGCCCAGAGCTGCTTTCAGAGAGAGTTCCAGTGAGTTCTCTTACTGTTTCCTACGCTTGCTTCTAAGGCCTTAAATATGCCTGGTCAGCTCCTTTGGCCTGTTCATTTTTCAAACGCACACACTAAAGACTATTTTTGAAGTACAGCTTTCCTTTTGGGGTGAAACTTCACTTCACTGGCTCTTGCTCCCGGAGCTGCACCTGCCTGCCAAGAGCCAGAGCCTCCTCTGTCCCGGGTCTCTTTCTGTCCGGAAGGCTGTGGGGTGTTCACATGCCTCGGCTGATTTTAATTAAACCCCTCAAGGCGAAGCTGAGCAAATGGCTCTCACAAGTTGATTTTCCAAAGAGTCCATCTTATTTTGAACCAACGTGTCAAAACAA
The DNA here is from genome assembly GCA_007922815.1 of Macrotus californicus. Classification (NCBI taxonomy): domain Eukaryota; kingdom Metazoa; phylum Chordata; class Mammalia; order Chiroptera; family Phyllostomidae; genus Macrotus; species Macrotus californicus. The sequence continues at coordinate 147,419 of VMDR010000772.1, read as the reverse complement.
AATCAAGTCAACCTAAAACTCATGCAAAGCAAATAAGTACATCTGTTTGTGGATTTGCCTTCAAAATTACAAAGGCAAAGCAAGATGCAGAGCGCCCGCAGAGCTCCTGGGGAGGCAGGGCATCATTTCCAGCTTCCCCACAACAGGGGTCCAAAAAACGGCAGCACCAACCTGTGTCCTGGCCGCAGGGTGATTATGACTGGGCTCAGGACTTGGATGATTCCTGTCTTCTCCCCACCCATGGGTGGGCTAAAGAGAAAGCCTTCCCCTCACCTGCTGTCCCTGCCTCCTCTTGGCCACTGCAGATGCCAGGCCAGGAAGGGGGTCTGGCCCTCTCAGTTGCGTGAGCCAGAGGCAGAGAAGGATATGCTACCCCCTCAGCCTCACACCAGGCTGAGACCTCGAAGGCGGGGGTGGGGGGGAGGGGGGGACGGCTGGTGAGCCCACACGACACTGGTCCTTGCTCTTGCCTCAGCCTCTTTTGCCAACTCTTCCATCTGGGGAAAGAGCACTTTGAGGAGCACATCCCCAGAGGTGGGGTCCTTATCACTTGAACTAAAGAGACAGACGCTCTGCTTGCTGTCTGGGGTCTAAACTGGAGGGTGCGACAGGCAGTAACCCAATCTTATTTATTATCTTTGACCCCAGACCTGTTCTTAGAACAATTTAATGGGTTGTGAAATACCAGAAAATTTTACAGAAGAGATCTAAATTTACAACTTCTGAACAAGCTAGAATATCTGACTATACTGGTCCCCCAATTTCCCCATGGCAACGAGTCTGCTTAAGACGCTCCACAGACCTCGGATGCCCTCTGGCCTCACTGACCAGGCCTGTGAGTCCTGGGGCAATTGCCCTGGGGCCGCGGGGGGCGTGGAAGGGTGGGGCTCTGGCCTGCATTCTCTGGAGTGCCAGCCAGAGTCTGCCTCCCCTGGCCATTTCCAAACAGTAGTGCACAGGGGCCCTCCCTCTGATTCTCAGTAGAACAAACCCTTTTACTAAGAACTGAGATAACGGACTGTCTGGGGAGCACAGACTTGTGGGAAAGCATCCACACCCATTCTCAAGCCACCCCTTTTACCAAGCCGCTTTTCTGCTGAGCCGTGTAGCATCTGGGCAGAGCCAGAGAGCGGCCTTGACCCTGAGTCAGAGACAGCCAGTCCCCTTGGCCCTCCCTGGTCAGCTGCCCCAGCACATGCTGTCACTGTGTATTTTACCACCGTTACTCAACACAGGGGAACTCCGGTGGCAAAGCCCACATACCCCAGCGGACTGCTCTGTTTTGCTCATTGGCCGTCAATGTAAATTTTGCCAAATGGAAAGTGCCAAGTTGGGGTGTTCCTGGAAGACATGATCTTGGGCCACCTCTTAGTGATGGCTGTAGTAGTGACCGTCCCTGAGTGCCCTGGGCTATAAGCAAGAAAGGGGAAATAGTGTTAGAAAAACAAGCTGCTGAGGAAGAGTATGAGGAGGGACCCTTCACCGTTGTCAGTCATGAAATTAACATCCACCCAGCCCAGGGGGGCTATGTTTATGTTTTGTGTCTCCGCTCAGCTGACACATACAGGACCCTGAACCTTGCAGCTTTTTAACACGTGTTCCACTCACCGCCCAGAACAGACCGCCAGCTCCCTGAGGGCAGGGGTGGTGACACATTTTTTTAGGTCTTCTTACAGCCTGTAGTCCTCAGACATTCGTGGTGATTGAAATGGGTGCTTATGGGCAAATACCTAAAGTACAATGATTTATTAAATACAGACAGATACACCGCAGAGAACGGAATTGCTGTCCATCCGTCATCACTCATGAAATGCTAGGATGGAGTCTGAACAAAGTTTACAAATAATATTTTTAAAAAAGAAAAATCCACCTATCATCACCTGCTAGCCTGAATGAACCCCACTACACCACCCCCACCACCCCCACCAAAGCAAAAGCACTGCAGACAGATGCTGCCCCCCAAAGGAGACGGGGCACCTCCTCGGGGCTCTCTAAGAGCCCCCTGCTGCCTAGAGGTGTTTATAGGGCAGGGGGTGGACGGTCCAATCACCCTGGCCCATGTGAAGGAATTTTCCACCCTGTGACATGACCGCTGGGGAGAACCCCACTTGGGGAGGCTCAGAAGGGGAATAACATTCCGCGACACACTCACCAATGTGAAATGTGGGAGCGAGACCTGGAAGAGAGAATGCTGGGCACACAGTGGTGCCGATTCTCAGTGAGCAGATGGCCCATGCTTGGTGACTCAGGGTGCACTAGCCAGGAAATGAGACTTAGATTAGAGCCTAATTATTGTGTAGACGGTTCCTACCAAATAATGGATAGAAGACTACTTTTCCAGTGAATATGTGGCTTAGATAATGCAGAGGGCTATCCATCTATAGAGAAATTCAGAGAAACTAAAGGGGGAGGTCAGGATCATGTCTCAAGGAAGAGGGGAGCCAACATTTGAACCCAGGCCCTGCTGCCCAAATGGTGTTTCCTTTGACTGCCTAGAACGAAAGACAGGCTGCCTCAAGTCCTGGGCCTTGTGCTGGGTGTCTGAGGGTCCCAGACCCTTGCTCGGACTCAGTTCTAGCATCTGGCGTGCCTTCACTTCTGCCCCGTCTATTCACCACCCTCTGGCTCACAGGCCCAGCTCCCAAAAAGTATCCCTACCTTTTGCTCCACGTTGGTCCCAAGTCATCCGGTCCCGTCAGGGTAACTCAGGCTGCCCTGAGCTTCTCCCACAACCTCCCCAGAACCGCCACCTCATGCCTCAGTTTATCCTTCTGAATCTTTTCTCTTCCCTCTCCCTAGGAGCCTGCAGGCCCCAAGTCCCTCAGTCAAGCTCCTCCTTCTGCTTCTGTCTTTGTTCCCAAACAAAGGCCCCACCTTCTCTGAGATGGGCCCACCCTCTCTCTTTCAGAGGCCTGGCTTGGTCTGCTCCCAGGGAGGTCTTCCTTGGGCTCCAGTCCTGACTCTGTCTCCTTAGTCAGCCATGGGTGCGGCAGACTGAGCCTGGGCTCGGGGCACGGGGGCAGCCATGCCTACACCTGCATATGGCTCCTGATGCAGCTCCTGTATGGAGTGTGACTGCAGGTCACATCTTACTATCTGCACCTACAGAATGAAAAGAATTCCAACCCTATGTGTTGTCATAAGGATTATATTAAAACATGTGAGACACCTGGAACAGTGCTTGGCATACAGCAGATGATCAATAGCCATTACTCTCCTTCCTCTGCCACTAAGTACACCCCCTTGAGACACTGCAGGTGCTGCCCTTTCAGGCCGCTCCACCTTGAGGAAGGCTCTGGAGCCCCACTGGCCAGGCCCTTCCTGGGCTCACGGGTGAGGCAGGGATGGAGGACTCTGGTGCTGCCGGAGCCCGAGCCCCATGCCTGGTGCCCAGTGGCTCAGAGGAACCCTGCTGGAGTCTCCCCACAGGAGAGGTTGACTTCAGTATGTCGCTCTTTAGGAAAGTGGCCGTGCTGCCCCCGCACTTGGCACTTCACTTATTCAAATCTTCACGCTCCTCTTTCAAGGCACCAGCCACTTTCCATTATTGTCTCAAGGGCCTCTTTAATTTGGCATGCATGGGGTTGCTGATTCAGGTCTCTGAGTTCCTTGAGGGCAGGGCCAGGTCTGTTTTGCTCGCCACTGACTCTGCCAAACCCTGCCCATGCCTGGCAGAAATTAGAAGCTTAACAAACAGCCGTCTAACGTGCAAATAAAATACATGCATGGATACAAAAGTATTTTGGTAATGCACATACAACAGTCAAAGACTAAAGAAACATGAAAAAAGGAAGACCTGGCTGAGTGGTAGGGCCTGAACCTTAGCTCTAAACAATGTATCTGACCAAGAATTTGCTTCCTGGTATGCAAATATGTGAGGTGTCTTATAGAGTTATAAAAAAAAATGGAAACTCAGTTTCAATTGTAAAGAAAAAAATAGCACACACCACAAACCACACTCTCTCTCTCTCTCTCTCTCTCTCTCTCTCTCTCTCTCTCTCTCTCTCTCTCCCTCTCTCCCTCTCTCTCTCTCCCTTTCCTGTCCAGTAGTAACTCAGGCACCTACCTGAACTGGAAACCTTTGCAGTCTGGATGCTGAAAGCAAACAAAACTGAGATCAACCAATCAGAAGCCAGCATTTCTAGGGTCCCGCCCCTCCACATGGGTGACAGACAGTGCGTTCAACCCAGCGCCCCCTGGAGGTGATGAGTGCAGATGCTGCGCCTGCGGAGAGGGTTCCCTGCCCGGCGGAGTCGGCTCACCTGGCGAATCTCTGTCGACTCTGGAGAAGCGGCCTGCTCACCCCGCACCGGTCGGACCGCATCGGGGGCCGCCGTGGGGTCGTACAGGGCTGAGCTGCTGAGGAGCTGCCAACAGCAATTTTTAACCTGTTTACTCAAGTGAGCTTTCCCACAACTTTGCCCTCATTTCTGTTGTCAATTACCCCTGTTTAATCCGAAGAATGGGCTTGATGGGGGAAAGTGGCTCCCAGAAGTGACTTAACAGCTGTTCTAAAAGCTTCAATAACACCTGTTTGGGACCAGCCCAACCTCCATTAAGCAGATGGACGTAGAGAGGGGGTGGCACCCTTCCCCTGGTCCTCAGTCACTGGGATGGGGAAGCAGGACGGCCCCCACCTCCACCTGCTGGCCCCGCCACCCCAGGAGCAGCCCCGGCCGCTGCCACTGCACCCAGACCCCCAGGTCTGACAGCCAAGGTGTCTTCAGCTGCCCCCTTTCTGAATGGACTGGGTGACGTCGGCCGCTCCCCCCGCAACCCGGGCCGGGCGCAGAGCTGAAACGACCTTATTCACTGCGCGGTCCTCGTTCCCAGTCTGAAAGCAGGTCTGGGAAGTCTCTCCTGTGAGGACACCGGGGACTTGCTTGGTTCAAGGTGGATTCTTCCTCGTGTCGCTCAGTGGCCCTCCCCGGCAGGAGGGGCTTTTTCAGGAGGAGGGTCAGGTTTGCCGGGCAGGGTGGCCAGAGAGTAGCCGACACCGGGGAGTCCAGGCTCCTGGCAGCCCCAACCTGGGGAGGGTGGGGGAGGGGAGGTGTGCGGGAGAGCAGTTTTTGCTCGATGGAGCACTTACTGTGTGCCAAGTACCGTGTGAGATTTCTGACCAGGACTCATTCCTCACAAAGGCCCAAGAAATATGGTTAAAAATATATATTTATGTACCATTTGGTTGTCACACGTTCATTTCATACAGAGGAGAATATCCCTTTAGTCGCCTTTCCTGCCACCTCTTCTTGTCTGGGGCCAAAAAAGTGGCAGCCGGTGGAGCGGAAAGGCCACGGCATGACACCGAAGTCGCCTGGGAGGGGAGACGAGGCCCTCGTCTGCCTGGCACCAGCAGAGTTGTGAGAAATGGAAACATGGTCCAGGCCTCTCCCTGGTGGGTGAGGAAAAACTCGGATTTCTGAAAAAAATGGCTCCAGGGTAGCGCCCCCAGTCAAGAAGGGTGGTGGACGGGGCCACTGCATGGGCCCTGCTCAGGGCTGGTTACTGGGAGGGCAGGTCTGGTGGCCCCCAGATCAGGAAACCTGCCGACTGCAGGCGGCACGGGTGCCACTTCGTCCACGACCTTCGTGGTGGTGGGAGAGGACTCACTTCTCAGGCACCCACATCAGCCCTGGCAGGCCCAGCAGCCACCTGAAGGCCCAAGACATGCTCTTCCCTCCTCTCCCTGAGTGAGACGCCCCAAACCCTGGGGCCCATGAGCGTCGCAGGAGAGCCTTTGCAGCCCTGGTACAGCCCAACACCTGGCCCCTGGTTCCCCTCCTAGTTCCAATTTACTCCCAGTTCCCTTGTCCCCAGGAATGTGTGAACCTCAGTTTTGGTCAGGAAAATCGGCTCCGGTGGTTCAGGTACTACCCTACCCCCCAAGCCCCGACCCCAACCTGTCCCTCTCCCAAACCTGTCTTTCCTTCTCATCTGCTCCCCAGCACTGTTCAAGGACCCCAATATCCCCAGGACTACAGGTTCCATTCAGCTCCTGGGAATTCATTAATTGTGGAATAAAAGGCTTGGTCTCCAAGCACAGAAATGTCAAGACGTCTGGAGGCAGGTGGGTTTTCCAAATGCTCCTCGGATGCTGGGAACCTGGGATGCTATGTGGAAGGAGGACACTGTACAGACAGGGCTAGGGTTAGACCTGTCTGGGGTCAGAGCTGTCAGCCCACAGTCACCCACTGCATGCGACAGGTGAGCAGGCAAGCCTGGGGCCACTGCCTCAGCCATCCCCACCTGCGCAGAGGAGCCCTGGGCCCTCTGGGAACTCCATGTAGGCAGAGTGGAGCTGGGAGCCCAGTCTGGTCCCGCTCTGCCACTGACTTGCCAAGAGCCTTGAAAATCAGCACAGCAGTCGCGGGCCTTCAAGCCTTCAGGCTTGCGATTAGGACCTAATGAGAGAGCTCAGCCTGAAAGCTCATTGGAAGCATTGTGTCCCACTGAGGGGATTCTGCTCATTCTTCTCTCCCCTCATGAGACAAGGGGTAGAGGGAAGTGAGGACGCAGTTGATAAAAGCACTGTTAGCTGACGTTGTGGAGTGCGTGCTGCCTGTCTGGCTCTGTACCAGGCACTCAGCGTATCTGATGCTCCCAACAATGCACGGACCAGGCAGGGTCGCCGCTGCCAGTGTCACTTCTCCTGGGCTCACGACGTCTGGTGAGTGGCCAGGCCGGCATTCACATCCTCATCTGCCTGAAGCGAAGACCTTCCCTTCCCCACCAGCGTCCCCACCCCACCGAACACCAGCCTGGGACCAGTTTCCAAGGGAGACCCTGCTGGCCTGGGAAATGCCTTCACTGGAAGTCCCACCTGGCCTCAGTGCTTTACCCCAGCTCACTGCGGGGACTTGTGCAACTTAACTTCACTTCTCGGGTCCTCTGTCCCTTCTTTTGTTTAACAAGGAATTTTGCTCTCTGAGTCCCCTGCCAGATCCTTGGCCCTGGTCCCACATCGGGTTAGAAAGGAAATAAAAATACAAAAGGGAGTCTGACCTGGAGTAGGGGGGGCCAGGGCCTTAGAGTGGGGCTTTCTCAGCCTCTGGGTGTCCCCTCGTGTGGCCTGGAGTCACCCACCCCAGAAGGGTGGCAGGGAGCCTGTTACCAAACTCATGTTTCAGAAAACTAAGGTCCATTAGGGTAAAATGACTCCTCAGGATCAAAGAGCAAATTGGAGGCAGAGCCAGGGTTGAGCTCTAGGTCTTCCAGCCCTTAGACCAGGCTGCTCTCAGGCTCCTGGGCTCAATCCACGGTGTGGAGCAGTGGGGGGGGCGAGGGAGGGGGCGGAGAACGAGAAAAGGGAAGTATCAGCATGACTGTGGTCCCTTCGGAAAGCCCTAAGGGAAAGACCATTTTCTTGCCTTTGCCAGCTCCAGAGGCTGCCCCGATTCCTTGGCTCTTAGGCCCCTTCCCCCATTTTTGAAGCCAACAGCAGTGGGTTGAGGTTTTTTCAAATAGTTTATTTTTGTATTTTTTCCCATTACCATTTATCCCCCTTATTCCCTCTTCTACCTCCACCCCCCCCCCCCAGGTTGAGTGTTTTGCACACTGTATCACTCTGACATCAACTATTCTGTTTCCTCCTCCAGTTCTAAGGGCCCTTGTGGTGACCTTGGACCCATCCGATAATCCAGGGACGTTGGCTGACTACCAACCGTAATCCCATCTGCAGCCTTTATTCCCTTCGCCATGTAACCGAACACATTCACATGTTCAAGGGTTAGAACGTGGGCATCTTTGGGGAGGCATTATTCTGCCTGCCACATGCCCCTTGTCTCAAGGGGGACTTCCAAAAATAGTTACATTTCCTGGACATTCAACATGTGGGTTGAGGTGTGTGCCTGCTCCTCTCTCCCATGCACCTCCCAGAAAGTCTGTGTTCAGCCCTGGCCTTCCCCCTCGAAGATTTCCCTTTCATTCCATGTCCTGCCTCCCTGGTGCCCACCTTCTCAGCACCTCTCTGCATCCCTTTCACAAGCAGACCCTTTACCTCTGAGCCAGGCAGCCCCAAGCTGGAGTAGGGACAAGGAAGCAGCTCAGGTTGCTGGCCAACCTCAGCAGGGGAATGGGGATTGCTCTCCAGATGGGACAGGGGGCTGATTGCTGCTGGCTGCCGTGGCTCAGATGGTGCCAATCTTGGCATGTGGGACGGGCTATGGGATTAGTTCCCGGCCTCCCAAGCCCAGAAAATGTTCCTGTGCCTCGATGACAAGCGCCAGTTGGTGAAATGGAGAGGGTGAGACAGGCGCTGCCTGATTGTGTGGCTCCGCCCTGCTGGGGGGCGAGGGGGATGCAGAGGAAGCAGGCCCCGGCCAACGCCTGAGCTGGGATCTTCTGGGAACAGGTGGGGGCTCTGTCTACCTACAGAGGGGTGGAGGCCCTGAGTTTGCCCACGTCTCCCTGATGTGCTGGGCATCACACCATTGTCTTCCTTTGTTCTGTCTTCTGCTCCTTGTCCTCTCCTGACACTGTCCTCTCTGGGGTCACCTGGGGAGACTTAGGTCAAATCCAGCCACCTTGTCCTTGCACCCTGTAGCAGGCAACTTCTGAACTGGCTTCCTGGTGGTCAGATCCTTACGTAGTAATGCCCTCTCCTTGCTTGCGTGGTGGTCCTGGTGACTTGCTGTTCACAAAGAGAATAGGGAAAAATCTTCTAAGATTTGGTTATAAAAGTCTGCATCTTCCACCTCTCCCTAACACTCTGCCTCACTAGATCTTGCTTGTTCTCTCTGATGAAGCCAGCTGCCCTCTCGTGAGCAGCTGCATGGAGAAGCCCACATGTCTGGGAGCTGAGGGCAGCCCCTGGCCAATAGCCACCGTGGAACTGAAGCCCTGCGTCCAACAACCCTGAAGCCACTGAATCCTGTCACCAACCATCACGTGAGTAACCTTGGAAATGATCCTTCCCCCTTCCAACCTTGAGATGCCCCGCATTGCAGCCCGTGGGAGACCCTGGGGAAGAGAGCCTACTCAGCCACCCACAGATTGCTGGCACAGGTTCCTGAACCCCTTTTCTCTGCTTTGCCATCATCTCTTCCCATCTCCAAATGGTGGTCCAGCCCAGCATGTCTGGGCTCCACACTCTTAGGGAGAGCCCATCCATTCATGGCTGCAGCGATTAGTCAGCACCGTGTCTGTGGCGATATGCTTCCAGCCGTTACCCCCAGCCCACCAGCTCATCTGCGTGCAGTTCCACTTCTCCTCCGGCCCCCGAATACATATTTTATCTGGATGTTACTATAACAACCCAAATCAGTGAATATGTTTCTCCTCGTCATCTCTGTTTCCAGTCAGTAATAGATGTTCCCTTCGGAAGGCGGCTCATCACTTCCCCAGACCCTCTGCTGGGGCGAAGCACAAATCTGCTCCCCGCCCAGCTGCCTCCCTCTGATTCAGCCTCACTTTCCTTAAACATGGCTCTCAAGATGTCAGATTATTCATGGCTCTCACGTTTCCACATTTGCCATTGAACCTGCCTGATGTTTCCCACCACTAGCCCCACGTGACTACAGCAGACAGACCAGGGTTTGAATGCCAGTCCTACCACCCGCTGCCTGTGTGCCCTGGTGCGAGTCGGTTCACCCCTGACCTCAGTTTCCTAATGTGAGGCGGAAAGCTGAAGACACTTCAGGTGTGTGCTCTAGCAGGGAAGACTGCTTCCACGGCTCCAGCTTCCATCGCAAGCCCACCCCAAGCCAGGTTCTGCAGCCAATGGGATAGCGCAGGTTGCATGCCCAACCCGTAACTGGGTGCAGGAGGTGGCCTTGGGACTGACGGATCCAGCCAGCACCCCACAGAATAGGGAGAGGGTTGTTCTCCAAAGCAAGGGGGGCTGGGCAAACGCATCACCCTTGCCCCAGAGGCCACCCACATCCATGTGTGCCTTCTCTCCCATGTGAGCACGTTCAGAATGCTCTCGCTGTCTGATAGAGGTGGTGGTCACACCACATTGCAAATGTAGTAAATGCCACTGAATTGTGCATTTGGTGATGGTTAATTTAATGTTATATGAATTTCACCTCAATAAAAAAGATTTGTAAAATACTCCCACTAAAATAAAGAACCCACGTCATCTACAACTAAAAATGCACTTACTCTTCTCCCTAAGGAAGATAATCCAAGCCATGACCAGTTCTAAAATCAGGATCTCTGAGTAATGTGCATCCCTCTCATAGCGGTCTGGGCCTGGCTTCTTGTTATCTGTAATGGTGGCTAAAGTATACATTTGATTGCCCCAAATGCCAAATCTTATGATGGCAGACAGAAAGCAGATTATGCACAATGAAGACCGACTTTGGGAGGGGCGAGGAGCAAAGGAGCACACAGAGGCTGCCAGTCCACAACCTCCACTGTGCGCTGCTGGTGCAGCGGCCGGGCTCACTCTCCATGGTGGAACCAGGTCCTGGGCCAGTTTCCTGGGGGGTTGTCCCTTCACCCCCCGACTCATTGTCCTCCATGGCTGTGCTGAGAGCCTGCAGGGAAGTCCCATCAGGAAGGGCCATCTTTCTGTTAGGTATGGTCATGGCTTCCCGGGGATTCCTTCTTGGGGGGTGGGGGCACTGAGCCATCCCTGAAGGATTCCCTAAAGCCTCAACCAGCTGCCAGTCGGCCCATTTCCTGGGAATGCCATGGACTAGTGACTAGCTCCGCAAAGGCCCGACGCTGCTGGGTGGGCTACGTGTGCCCAGCACAGAAGTTGTGAGCATTAAAATAGTGTAGATATGAAGGTGCTTTGTAACCCATAAATGTAATTATCCTCATTCACCGAGAGAATCATGAAGACGTGGATTCATTCTGTATGGTTTTAAGTGTGCCGAAATACCGTTCTTGTATTCAATTCCTTTTTTACACCCCTTTGAATAAAAAAGATCTTATTTATTTTTTTGTTTGTTTATTTTTAGAGAAAAAGGAAGGAAGGGAGAAAGAGAAGGAGAGAAACATTGATGTGCCTCCAACCCAGGCACTGCTCTGACTGGGAATCCAGCCGGCAACCTTTCACTGTGCAGGGTGACGTTCAACTAGTTGAACCAGTTAGGGCCTTTTTTACCCTCTTATTGGATTTCCCACCGCAACTGCCATAAACTTCCTCACATTTCTAGATGCTGGTTCCACCTCTTCCCACTGGAGATATGTCAGCCTCTGTCTCTCACTCCAGCGTGAACCTCACCCTGTATATTGACAAGTGTGAAAATGACTATAGATGTAAAATGTATGGGTGTATGTGTGTGTGTGTGTGTGTGTATTCATACATATATTTTTTCTGTCCACTGAGAATACCTACCAGGGATGAAACCTCAGTAGCAATGAGTACACCTTGTGCCTAAATCTTGTTTTCTAAATGCCATTCTTTACTAAAGGAACTGCACTTTTTTGGAAAAATCACAGGTTTCAGAGTTGGGTCAAGGAAGGAACAAGATGAGTCCAGAATATGTCACACTCAAAACGAAGGAGAAGCTCAAAGAATGATGGGATTCAGAGGGGACTCCCACTGGCAAAATGTGGGAGCATCTGAGCACCAAAATAAATGATTCCAACAGATTATAACCCACTGAATAAAGTAGGAATCGATGCATCCACATCATTAGAAATGAATATGATGAATCAATTGTAGGTTTAATGAGGAGTAGGGTATTTACATAGCTTCAAAGTCGTTCTCCGCAGAACACTTCCTAATGACAACGGGGAAAAGAGGGATTCCGCAGTTGAAGAGCCTGGCACACCCCCTTCAATCGAGTGCCCAAGGTAACGTCATCGGAACGGGCCAACCTGACACGGTGCACCACTGAACGGGGAGCAGCGAGAACAACCCAGCATCACTTCTGTGGCATTCCAGCCCAAGATGCACCACCAAAGCTAATCTCCAGGAGACATCAGACAAATCCCATCCTTGTCCATTTGGGTTGCTCTAACAAAGTACCAGACTGGGTGCTTTATCAGCAGCACACATTTCTCACCATTGGGGGCTGGAAAGTTCAAGATCAAGATGCTTGGTGCAGGCATCCTGGTTCAGAGACGGCCGTCTTTTCTCTGTGCCCTCACATGGTGGAAGAGACAAACTAGCTCTCTTTTTCACATGAGCACTCATCCTGATCATGAAGGTCCTGCATTGCGAAAGTGCCTACACAGGGAAAGGAGGTGTACATGGATGCTGGCTGGCCCTCGGGGGAAATGTAACGTGTTTGCCCTGCGCCCCTTGCTTTGGAGAACAACCCTCTCCCTCCTCTGTGGGGTGCTGGCTGGATCCGTCAGTCCCAATGCCACCTCCTGCACGCAGTTACGGGGTTGGGCATGTGACCTACGCCACCCCACTGGCTGTAGAACCTGGTTTGGAGTGGGCTTTCGATAAAAGCCGGAACCATGGAAGTAATCCCTCCGGACCTTTCTGCTGGGGATGGTGCCTTGAGTGAGGGTGACATTGAAAAACAAAATAGAACAGTTACGTGTCTCAGTCCTTGAGGCTCAGGGTTGAGGAGGGAGAGCATTGTTAAAGGACGTGGAGCCTCGTGCCCTGGAAGCACGCGGGGCTTCCTGAGGAAAGGAAAATGATGCTTTCCCACTGGGACTCTAAACTGGGAGATGGGGACCTGAGACTGCAGGCTGCTGTCTTAGAGTTTCTTTGAAGCAGGAGGGAAAGCAGATGAGAGTGCCAGAGAGCAAGCTCTGGAGCTGGCACCTGAGCCCCTGGATCTCTCTATTCCTGAACTCCCAATCCTGGGCTTCCCAGTGGCCTAAACTCTAAACTACTGAATCTCTCTGTTTGTTTGAGCTAATTTAGGCTGCGATTCTGTCACTTGCAACTGAGAGAACCTTGACTGCCTTACCACTCTACGGGAAAGGCAGGTGGAGGTGTCACCACGTGACACAGGTGGGGAACCTACATGGATGGTGGGCCCAGACGTAGCTCTCCTAGTGGGTGTGACATGCAGTGGATGTTAAGATGACCTGAATGGTGAGTCGCTGTGGGGTTGAGGTCACTAAGCAGGGTGGTCGGTGAGCCAGGTCTGGGAGCCAGGGAGCAGGCGTGGCAGAGGCGAGTGGAATGGTTTCAGATGCAGACTGACGGAGAGGGCATGAGGTCTAGCAAGGTGCTGGAGCCAAGGGTGGGTATTCCACTTTTTCCCTCACCTCTGTTGGGGGCGTGGGGACTGAGCCTTCTGCTAGAGTCCCTCGGTGCAGGAGGTTCAAGGAACACGGTGTTGGTGGAGGAGTTGAAGGGGCCCCTGGGGTGGTCACCGGTGCTGGTGGCTAAACTCCTCTGGTTCTCCCACTCTGAAGGCCAGGCAGCATTTACTTCCTGGATCCTTGTAGCTGAATGGAGCTGTGGGACTGGTTCCAGCCAATGAGTGACAAATGGCTACTGTCAGTGGGCTACCCTCCAGTGCTCTCCTTGCGGTGGCGGCTCTTCTGTCAGCCAGAGTCCCAGAACATTCACTGAGCTCAGCCCCTCTGCAGACCTGCGGCAGACATGTAACAGGAGCAAGAAATGGAACTAGGTCTTTAATAATCTATTTAACTAATTTACAGTTGCACAACGCTGTGCTTTTTCTGTGGTGAACTGTGCACAACGTAAGATGAACCCAGTAACCGCATCTAAGTTCACAGGCGGGAGCAGTGAGCATGTTCACGGGCTGTGTGGCCATCACTGCCGTCCACCCTCCCGAACTAAACCTCCGTGCCCCCTCAGCCCCTGGCGGCCACTATTCTGCTCCATCTCTATGAACCTGACTTTTCTGGGCACCTCACATGGTGTTTGTCCTTGTGTGCCTGACTGACTTCACGTGGCACGTCTTTGAGGTCCATCCATGTTGCAGCACCTGTTCCCCCGTACAAGGCTCAGTCAGTCTGCCGTTGTGTATGTGGCGCTGCACTTCCCCACCTCTTGGTTGATGAACATCCGGGTGCTGTTTACCTTGTGGCCGTTGTGAAGAACGTTGTTAGTGACATTGGTGTACAGATGTGTCTTTGGGTCTCTGATTTCGGTTCTCTTGGGTATGTGCCTGGAAGTGGAATTGCTGGGTCATATGGTAGCTCTATGTTTACTTTTCCTGTGGAACTGCCCTGTGTTTTCCATAGAACCTTTGCAATTTTAAGTCACCAAGACCTGGGGTTGTTTGTCACCACAGGATAACCTAGCCTGCCCCTGCTGATAGCGTCCCTCACCCCAGATGATCTAGGGTTAACCAGAATTCTGGTCAGGCCCAGGGGGCAGGCACAGGTGAGGGGTGTAGGGGCCCTAAGGCTAAGTCGGTGTAGGCTGGACCCAGAGTGATGCGTGGTGGGGAGGCCCAGCAGGGTTAGCCAGCACCTAAATGCCTCTTCTCAGGACCGCTGGAGGGTCCTCCTCATGCCAAAGTCATTAGGGCCAGCTGCTGGAACCAACCCTGTAGCCACATGGTTGCTGCCTACTGGATAAAACCCCCTTAACATGGTAACTGGGCTGCTCCACCCTAGCAACACAGGCATCCAAGGTCACACAGGTCATGGGCTCCCAATGATGTCATCATAAATGGTTCTACCGAATAGAAATTTACATTGCCCATCTTGAATCCTGGCTCTACCACTTCCAAACTGTGTGGTTTTGACTAAGCCTGTTTCTTCATCTGTAGAGTAAGGGTAATATCAATTAACTCACAGGGTTGGTAAGGACTAAGGGAAGGTGCCAACTCTGGTGCCTGGCGGACAGGAAACACTCAGTAAACAGTAGCTGCTATTTGGAGGCAGAATTATATAAGCATTTGAGGAAGGGGGAGGAATGGCAGCCATCTTTCTGAACATGGGCGTCCCCTTAGCCAAGCTTTAGAGTGTCTTGGGTGCCCATCTTGACACCAAAAGCAAAATGGCAAGGGGCCTGCAGTGCACATATTCATTTAACTAAGGTTTATTGAGAACCTACTATGTGCTGAGTGCTGGGCTATGGAGATGACAGATGGGTCCTTGTCTTCACGAAAGGAACATGATGAGTCTCTGGAACTGGCCAGGTAGAGACCAAGGCTATCATCAGTGGCACTGGGTCACCACTTGAGTGAGGGTGACACTGAGAAAGGCCAGGACAGTTGTGTGGAGAGTGGCCTCTGATCTTCAGTTTCAGGAAGAGGGGCAGAATAAAGGACCTGGAAGCATTAGAGGGCTTCCAGGGGAAACTCTGTCAGCTCTGTGTTCCAGAGAGCTCGGTAACTCTGTTCTCGTGACCCTCGAAGGGGTGAAACTGATGAGGGAAAGGGAAAAGTAGCATTGTTTTCAGCAGGGACAGCCTAGGGGTCCTCTTCAGTTGCCCTTGCCCACAAGTGGGGTGGTGGGTGCCTGGGGAAGGGGGCACACCATGTCCTGAGTTAGGGGGCTCAGGGCACTTCCATGTAGCTAAAGCCACGTGGGTGGAATGGGGGTGCACAGTGGAAGATGGCTGGTGGAGAAGAAAGAGAAGCAGGGAGCCAGGTGGGGACCCAAGGGGCCCAGCACCAAGCCCTGAAGGTGGCAGTTGGAAGAGCCATGAGCAGAGGGTGGCTGTGCTGTTGGAAGTCGACAGAGATGCCCCAAATCAGAAACCTGAAGCCCTGAGAACTCTGTAGGAAATAAAAACAACCTCCCTCCACGGCAAAGAGGTAGGCGCAAGGTTAAGTGTAGGTGTGCAGAGAATCTTAGAGCTGGAAGGGATCTTCAATGTCATTTAATTCAACCTCCAACTCCATGAAATCTTTCAGTCTTCCACTGCCCAACTGAGGGCACTACTTGGACACCTCAAGGTACAGGGAACTCACTCCCTTCAAGGGGCTCATCCTGTAGAGGCCCTCGAGCCTTCAGGATGGCCAGGATGGGCCTGGCGTCCCGACCTTGGCCCTGTTGGGCGGGCAGCCTCCACTTGGCCGCCCCACCTGGTGGGGGTGGAGGGCGGGGTGCGGGTTGCGGTGCGGAAGGGCCGGCGCTGCTGTCCCCAGCCCCAGTGCTGAGGCAGGCAGAGTGCAGTGGGCTCTGGTGGAGGTCGGGAGAACTGCAGGGCGAAGTTCGCCGGGGGCTCCGCGGGCTGCAGGGGAGGCACTTGACACCGGCCTGGGGAGAGGAGGGGCCGCTGTCCCTGCGGCCAGTGCTGGATGCGGGGACCCAGAGCGGAGGCAGCGCCAGGTAGCGGAGCGCCCCGCGGGGGAAGGGCTACAGCACGGCCCCCGGCGCCATGGCCGGGAGCGCGGCTGAGGCGGGGTGCCCAGGCCCAGCGCAGGGTCGGGGTGCTGCGGGGTCCAGCCCTCCGTCTCGCAGCGTGCGGGGACCCCCAGCGGGGCGGCAGAGGCTGGGAAGTGGGACCGTGGGCGCTAGGACCAGCCGCGCGCCCAGGCCGCTCCCGCCGCGACGCCCCAGGGCCCCCCAGTCCGCGCTGCCGCCTGGGCCGGCTCCGCAGCGCCAGGGCCCGGGCCAGCGCGGCCGCGGTGGGCGAGCAGCAGGCAGAGGCCTGGGCCCGCAGGCGGCCGAGGGAGGAAAGAAGGAAGGCGGAGAGAAGGGGTGGGAAAGGGGGGGGGACCCGGCAGAGGAGGCGGAGAGAGGGAGCGCGACAGCGAGTGGAGGGAGGGAGCGAGGCAGGCGGGCTGGGAAGGAGAGAGGGCGCGCGGGCGGCGGCGGCGTCGAGACCAGAGGACCATCCGGGACGCGGCGCCGCGGCACCAGGGCGCGCAGACGGGCCGGCCCGACCCCACCGGCCACACGGTAATGAGCGCCGCTCCTGGCGGCCTGGGCGGCCGGCCCGGAGGTGGGCGAGGAGGAGGTAGGGCCGGGCGGGGGGCATGGCGGCGGGCAGTGCCCGGCTCGGGGCAGGCGCCCGGACCCCTGCAACTCGGCGCCGGGCGCTCGCGGGGCCGGGGCTGCGGGCGGGGACGGCGGGCTGGGCTGGCCGGAGTAGCGCGGGGCATTTGTGGGTTTGTTTATGTCCTCGCGGGCTCGGCAGGCGCCCCCTCCCGTCCCGCCCGCTCCAGGCGCGGAGCCCCCTCCTCGCCCCCGCCCCGCTCCGGGCTCAAGTTCAAGTCTATACAATGCTGCCGGGGGGGCCCCTCCACTGCTGGCCTCAGCGGCGGTGCCCGGCTCTGCGCTGCCGCAGGGGCTCCGGACTCGCCACCCCCGCCTTCCGGCCCTGCTTCCACCCCGGAGCCCCGCCTGGGGCCTGCGGGCGGAGCGCTGGAGGGCGCAGACCCCGACCCCGAATAATCGGCTCCCGCCGCGGCCCGCAGGGAGCGGAGGAAGGGGCGCGGGCCCAGCTCAGGCTCCGCGGCGGCGGCAGAAAATGGCAGCCTGGCACGACCCGGCCCCCCGCCCCTCCCCCCCGGCTCCCGGCCCTCCACGGCCAGGCGCGGCAGGGGACACGGGAGGCCCCGGGGGGCGGTCCGAGGGGTGATCGGGGGGCCGGGCCGGGGAACGCTGCGCAGCGACCCTCCTTCGGCCACCTGTGGCTGGGGGTGCGGGGTGCCAGTGGGTCTGGGAGGGGCGGCGCGGGTGGGGAGAGTGCCACTTGGGGGGGTGGCAGAGTACGGGGACCGCCGGGCAGTGTAGGGGGTGGGGTGGACTTCGTGCCTGGCTCCTCCCTGTCCCCGCCGTGGGCCGTGGGAGCCGAGGCGGCGGCGGCGGCGGCGGCGGCGGCGGCGGCGGCGGCGGCGGTGGCGGTGGCGCCGCAGTGTGAGGGCGGGGCGGGGGCGGGCGAGTATCCCGTCCCCGGCCGCGGGGCCGGAAAACGCAGGGGTGGGAGTAGCGGGGCCGACCGGGAGCCGCGCGGGTGGGGGCGTCGGGGGTCGCCCCGGCAGCAGAAACACCCCCTCCGCAACACTCGGCACGCACGCGGACACACACACGCACCCCCGCCGGGCCGGTGCAGACGTGTCCTTGAAAGCTTCGCATCTGCACAGTGAAGGACGAGGCCTCGCCGAGGCTGCAGATCAGGGTCACCGGGCCCCAGGCCCCGCGCCTCGGGAGTCCCGGAGCTTCGGAGCCGCAGGCGGCCCCGGTCCGTGTCCCGCCCTCACCCCAGCTCCCCTCCCCCAGGCCGCCCTGCCCTCCCTCCCCCTCCGCACGGACCCAGCTGGCCTGGGTCCAGGGCCCGCCCCCGGCCTCCCCCAGTCCCCCGTCGCTGGGGCCCGCCGCCCTCCGGCTGCCAAACTTCGTTCAGCTTTCCTGGAGCCTCCCTTCGCAGGGGAACCCACTCCCTTCCCACCCTACCTCTGTTTTCCCCCTTTTCTCTCCGTCCCCTCGGTCCTCCGCCTCCTCTCTCCACAGCACAGCCAGTCGAGTAGGTGTTGGCGCTGCGGGCGGGGAGTGGGGGCTCGCCTGTCCTCGGGCCCCCCCCCCCCAGCTCGCCAGGGGAGCCCCCCGCGGCTGCACCTTAACCCAAGATGGCGCCCCGCACCCAGCGGGCCGGCCGGGCCTGCGTCCGGCCGCGGGGAGGCCCCGGGCCCCTGCGCCACACGGCGCGCCCCCTCCCAGGCCCGCGGCGACAGGAGCCTGCGCGGGAAGCGCCCTCCGCCCCATGACCCGGCGCGCCCCTGTCCGCGGTGCCCAGAGACACCCTTCAGCATCCCTGGGGGCCTGCGCGGTCTTCGAGTTTCACCCCGGGCCGCCAGCGCCCGGACTGGCCTCCTGGGCCGCGGCTGCGAAGGGATCCTGGGATCAGGTGCTGGGCCGCTGGGCCTCCTGCCTCCCGGGCAGATGTGACAGCTGCAGCCGGGGAAGCTGTTCTCCTTCAGCGTTGCTGCAGTGTGAGGGCTGGTCTGCGGGATTTGGGGAGCCCAGCTGTCAGGCGGACCCTCTTCGGGCTGTCCCCTCTGTTGGCAGAGGCCATCTCCTGGTGGTTTGCGGGAGCTGCCTGGGCTTGGAAGCTTTGGTTGTCAGAGTTCCCGCTAGGTTTCTGGGACAAGGTGGTCGCCCTCTGCCTCTGTGTCACACCGAGCCCCCAGGTTGGGCTGTTTGACAGGCAGCTCTGAAAGTGTGAACCTGTGTGCGCATGTGCTGCACCCGGTCACGGTCTCCAGGCGAACTTGCACAGCAGGCCTGGCGCCTGCCTGCCTCCCTTCCTGGCCCCACTTCGTTGGGCCCTGGCTCCCTCTCTGGCCTCTTGCTTGGCTCCGGGGCCGTTGTCTTCAGCCACTCGTGAAAGGCAGAGTTGCAGGCTCCGGCTGACTGAGGCTCTCCTTGCTCTCCTTCCCAGGCACGTGGGCCGCCATAGGAGGCCAGCCTTAGAAGAGGTGAATTCCTTCTAGACTCAAGGAGTGAGTCCACAGGGCCAGGACTGCTCCCCAAGCACTGGAGCACCCTGGCCATCTGTCAGGGTGTCTGTGGACAGGATTCCTCTGTGGGGTGGGGGCTGGACTGGAGCATGAAGGTCCATTCCAACTTTTAAATTCTATGGCTCTGATTCCCATGATGGCATTTCAGACCCAGGAGTGGGGCAGACGAGTGCTCTCTTTTTTCACCACCCAGCAGTAATCGGGAAAGGCTCCCAAGGAGTGGGGAGGTCTGTGAGAGAGCAGTCCCCCTCCCCGAGGGGGTGCACCTTTGAAGGCAGAGGTGGCACGAGGGGTGGGGACCCTGCAGGAGACAGGCTTGTCATGTCTGACTCCACAGAGGGTGTAAAAGTACAGCTTCCGGTGAAACCTTCACACGTGTGTGTTCTTCTGTAGGTTTACATGTAATTCTGTGTGTGCATAATTTCTAAGGTTTCTTCCCAGATCCAGGTAAGTAAGCACTTGAGTGCCTTACGGATATTTTACTATCACAGTCTCACATCAGTGCAGTTGGTCTTCTGTGAAAGCCTACAAGGAAGACAGGACAAGCTTGAAAATACTTGCCCAGGGCGACCTGGCGGGGAAGGAGGGGGCCAGGCCTGCCCTCTGGGGAACTTCAACTGTCTATTGCCCAGCTCTCCTGGGCTGCTGCTGTGTGTGGTTTCCTCTCCTTCCAGTTTGTGGCTTCCATGGGACAGGGACCTTGCCCAGCCTGCCTCTGGGTCCCCTCACTAGACGTTTCATGGGGCCACCGTGGTCATCTGCTGAATGGCAGGGAAGCTCATTGCACACCTGTGTTTTCAGTCCCTGTGCTCTCCCCAGTGGCAGAGGGTTTGGTGGCCATGCTCTCCTCCACTTGCTGCTGCTGTGCCTTCCCCAAATAGCCACCATCTCCTTTTCGGCTGGTTCCCCCAAAAGACCCCAGTTCTTCCCCAGCAAGAGCCCAGGCTCCCTGAAGGCTCTTTTTAGGGGGAGAACCAGATGGAAATGGGACTTTGAGAACCAGTCTTGCTGGTTCTCTAATGGGGGTAAAAAAAAAAACAGACCACGCTCTCTGAATCTTTGGGCCTGAAATCTTATCATTAGAACCCAAGCCTTAGAATTTAGGGCTGAAAGAGAACTAACTTTGAGCCCTGGGAACACTGGAGTGGGGTTGAGGGCTGTTTGCACGTGGGGCCAGGCCTCTTTCCCTTCAGGGTTGGGAGTACGAGCCTGAGCCAGAGGCCACAAGGCCAGTTGTGTGCCTGTCACATGCTCCTCTGCCTCTGCACTTCCTGGTGCCTTCTGCTTGTGTCGGCTTGGGGGTCCTCGACTTGGGTCATGTTCCCTTTCCCCACCCATGCCCCACTCATAGGAAGTGTGTCTCTGGCCTCTAGCTTGGGAACAGGCAACAGCTAGGGCCAAGGCATGGCCTGCGGGCATCTATTTACTTCCATTTTGGTGTCTAATAGACAGTGGGGCCTGTCGGGAGCCTGCATGCCCTTTGAGCCTGTGGCTTTGCTGCTCTGGAGCGGGGCTTTAACAGTCCAGGAAAGGGACCAGGTGCCTCTCTGCTCAAACCTTGAGGGCTTGTTTGTAGTCATTTCTCTCTGTGACTGCGTTTTTGCTAGAAAAACTATAAAACCCGAGATCCATGTGGAGTCAGGGATGCGTGGATGTCCAAGCTGCCTTCGTGCAGCTAAGTGTGCGGGCAGGACAGGGTGTGGAGCACATGGGCCTCTGCACACACATGTCTGTGTACACATCTTTCTGTGTGTGTGCTGTGTGCAGCTGCGTGGGGGTAGGTGCGACTTGCTCCGACATAAGCCTGTTTCAGGGCAGCCGAGGTGGGAGCCACGGAGTCAGAAGGAGCTGCGTTCTGACACTCACTGCCCAGCTGCGGGATCCAGGGCCGCTTGACGTCATCCCTCAGTTTCCTCACCTGTAACGGGGCAATCAGACCTGGCTGTGCTCCGAGGTTGTTGTGAGGACCAAACAAGGTCATGTGCCAAGTGTAAGTGCTCAGTGTAAAAGGGCCGTGATTGTGTTCGTCATTTGGGCGGCTTACGTGGATTGGCAGTGCAGGAAGTGCCCCAAGGAGTCTGGTCTACCTTTGAGAGGTCTCTGGAGGGGGAGGCTCCTCAGCGCCACTTAGCAGTCTGCTCCAGAGCTGAACTAGTCGCGGTGTCAACAGGTTGTCTCTGTAGTCACTTTAAATCCCTCCTGCAGCAGCGTCGGCTCTTTAGTCTGTTCCTGTCCTGAGTGCCTTATGTTCGCTTCCAGAGACTTACTGAGCATTTCCTGTGGGCAAGGCCACGTGCTGGACTTTGAGGGGAAACAGAGTGAGTTGAGGGTGTGCTCAGCCAGTGACTACAGACCAAGGTTTCAGGGCAGGAGACAGAAAGTGCTCGAAGGCCAGGTCACAACCAGCTGAGAGGCTCTGGGAGGGTGTCTGGAGGAGATGGCATGTGAGACAAGCTTCAAAGCACAGAGGCAGGGCTTCCAGGTGGAGAGGAGGAAGCCCTGCAGCTGGGGGTGGGGCGGGGAGCCACTGGCTGGCAGAACCCAGCCTCTGGTGTGCCAAGCTGGGACGCGTACTGATCTGGGTACTGATTTGGGGAGAGTGGGCTGCTGTGCTCTGTGACCCCGATGTGGCCCTAGGAGAGTCACTCTGAACTGCTCTGCTTGTGGTGGCTTTGGTGGGTAGAGCGGGGACAAGAGAGGGGGAAGAGAGAGGGAGAGGGGCTGACTGAGCTCATGTGGTGTAGGATCTTGATGATTCCTTTATATTCTGTAGACTAGAGGTTAGGAGCTCAGGCTTGGAGAGAAACAGAGCAGGGTTTAAATTACACCAACCCCAGGGGGGTGTGGCAGTTAAGGGGAACGCCAGCTAGGGTAAGGTCCGTGTGCCAGTGATGACATTCATAGCATGAACAGGGAGGGCCCTTACCTGGTCTCCCAGAGGTCTCTGTGTCCCTCTTTCTATCCCCTCCCCCAAGCCCAGGGGCCCCGGCAGGGGGCTGTGAATAGGGGTGCAGAACCTGACTCTTCCCTGCTTTCCGCCCCCTTCCTCCATACACAGCAGAACTGAGCCCCCAGTTTGGCAGGGATGTGCCCGCGCCTGGCAGCCGTGCTCCCGAGTGTGGCTGCAGGAGCCTGGCTGCCTGGAATGAGGACAGCCAGTGGTCAGGGCCCACCAGCCCGCATCTCCCTTGCTGATCACATCACAGGGCTGTCTGGAGGACAGCGACAGGGGAGGAGGTGTGGGGGCCTGGGCCTCTCCTAGGTTCATCCTGGTGGGGAGTGGAATTTTTCCGACTGTAACTGAGCATTGCCCACCCCATCCTGCTGTGGTCCCCTCTGACCTCTAAGGCTTCCCAGCCTTATTTACATCTATAACCAGGTTCCTATTTTCTCTTCCTGCGGTCCTGGCTCTGCTCATTGTCATCCCTATTGATCTTGCCTTTCTGTTTGTGTTTCAAATGTCAAGGTCATTTTCAATTCTGAGCCAGTTGTTTGCTGCCCTGTCTGGGTGCTCAGAGGGGACAGAGGACCATCTCAAACAGCTGGTAACTGGAGGGCTGGAACTGTGGTGTCCTGACTCCTAGTCTCTTCCCATGTATCACTGCGTAGGTGGACCTGGGGGGCGGTGCAGGTGTTCTAGACCTAATAGACCAGCCAGAGCCCAGGGTTCCAGTGATCCTTATGTGAAAGGGTTAAAAGATGCTTACAGGGGACATTATGGGATGGTGCGGTCAGATCTGAGACTTGGATTTGAGCTGAGTCATAGTGAATTGAAATGCCCAGGCTGGGAAGCTGGGAGATCTGGGAACAAGCTTCCCCTCAGAGGGTCCCCAGATGACCCAGGGAGGAGCAGGCCAGGATGCTCTGGCCTGTGCAAGGGGGTGGGATCCTCCAGTGCTCCTGTGAGCAGAACCTGTTGGGAATGGGCCTCTTGACGGAATGATCCGGTATGATTAGTTTTATAGATTCTGAAAGGATGAATACATTTATGGACAGAGGGAGATCTGTTGGATTCCCCCAAAGCCTTTGAAATGGGGTAATAAGCATGTCTATGCTGACGTGTGGAAGTCCACGATATGGGATTGGGTTACCCCACCTCCCCCCACCCCCCCAAAAAAAAAACTGTGTGCAGAGTGTAATCTCATTTTTGTAAAATTTCTTTAAAATATATGCAAATATATACATTTATAGGCTGTACCTGCAGAGAAAAAGCCGTCGTCTGGAAGGGGACACAGCAAGCCCACAAAGATCGCCTTTTTACTTTATGTGATTTATGTACTTTGTAACCTTTGAACAAATGTAAACTCGCGTGTGTCACTTTGTTAATAACAACAAAAATAAAACCACACTTTTTAAAGCTTCTGAGTAAGAACTTGAAAACATACTGAGTCACAATTAGGGCTGGAAGGTTGGTCTGTTTTCATCATGGATGAAAAACAGGCTTAGAGGTGGACAGCAAAGGGCAGGGGTGCTCAGGGGCTTGTCTTCTTGGGAAGGCTGCAGGGAGGGACGCTGCCCACAGGGAGGCCTCTGGCGAGGGCCTCGCCTTGGATGGACAGGGTGACGGTAGCTGCACCCAGCTACACACTGGGGACAATGGACCAAGTTAGCTTTATAGGATGGTGACTTGAAACTCTCAGTTCCGGCTCAGAATGGGAAACAAATCACTGAGGATCTTCCCCAAAGGCTTCAATCTATGGTTCCCTGGGAACTGAAGGTATGACTAGGGCCTGGCCAGGTATGAAGCATAGGGTGCTGCCTGGAGGACTAAGTGGGGCTTCAGGAGGCCCTGCCAGGGAGTGGAAGGGGTGCCTGGGGACCTCCGTCTGGCATGCAGGCTCAAGCTGTACCCAACTCTCTGCTCTGAAACCATGAGCAGGAAGCAGTGACCCAGGTGATAGGGTGGAGAGGTGAGGAGGGGCAGATAGTCATTCCTCTGCCTGTTGCTTGGCAACAGCGTCCACCTCCCCCTTCCATGGTCCCTTGCCCCAGCCACATTCCCGACCCGTGGGTACTCTCTTGGAGCTGGCTTTCCCCTCTGAGGCTGCCCCTGTGGAACACGACGTGAGCAAGGGCCTGTATGTGTCTTTGGCCCTGCCCTGTCCTGTCCTGTCCTGTCCTGGAAGAAAGCAGGAAGATAAGTAAAAGAACACTAATGGGGCAGCAAGTGCCGAGCTGGCCTCTCCATGAACCTCCTCTCCACCCCAGGCTGGTAGGGGGTGGGCTTCCAGGGCAGAGGAGACCCCGGGGGCAGGTGAGCCTTGATTAACGTCTCAGCCCCACAACTACTCAGTTACTTTGAGAACTAAATGTCTTTGAGCTTCAGGTTTTCCATCAGGGAAAGAAGAATATCCACATCTTACCTGAATCAAATGAAGTATGTTTGAAAACAACCAGAGCTGCCCTGATTAGTGTGGCTCAGTGGGTTGAACGTCATCTCACAAACCAAAAGGTCACCAGTTCGATACCCAGTCAGGGCACATACCTGGGTTTCAGGCCAGGTCCGTGGTTGGGGGAGTGCAAGAGGCGACCGATCAATGTACCTCTCCCTCTCTTTCTCTCTCTTTTTTCCTCTCTCAAAAAATAAACAAATAAAATCTTTATTAAAAAAAGAAAACCGCCAGCATTTTGCCTGGCACATAGTAAGTGCTCAGGAGGTATGAGTTCCTTTTCTTTAAGTGGGGTCATGACGTTTTCTTTAAGTGGGGGTGACGTTAGGGACTGTGTGTGACGACCCCTGTGAAGGCCCCAGTGTACTCGAAGACCCTACAAATATTGCCTGTCATTTTTCTCACTCCTTAGGGGTCTTGGGGCCCCTTTTCCAGCCTCTTTAAAGCCAAGATTTGGCTGGTCAATCCCTGAGGCCCCCAGCTCCCGTCATATGATCTCCGGGTCTTTAGTCTTGACACACTTCATCTGTCTCTTTAGAGCCCATGCTCACTGGGGACTGAGCAGGTCCCGCAAGCCCTAAGCCCTCTCCCTCCCTGCCCTCTCGCCTCTTTGGGCCCAGAGCCAGCAGTGGCCTCTCCTCTGGGTTCTGGGCCTGCTGGCAGGGCTGGCTCTGCCCCCTGGCCTAGAGGCATGGGAGGGTCCAGAGCACAGCCAAGCCTGGCAGCTGGCACCCAGCACTCGTTCCTAATGGTTTTATTACCAGCAACAATGTGGTGCTTGTTGCCACCCTCTTACCAGCCAGTGGTTCCCAGCCCCACTGGTGGTGGCTGAGGGCCTGCCCAGGACTGGAAGCCCAGCTGGGAAGTTCAGTGGGGCTGGGCCGTTGCCTGTGCCTCCTCTTCTGTGAACACCCTCCACACAGCCTGGATTCTGAGAACTGGGGTTCGGCATGGGGAGAGGCCAGGGCCCCAAGTTGGTGGGCCTGGCAGCTCTCAAGTTTTCTCTTCGGAGGCCCCTTGCTTCAGATCTGCAAATAAAGTTCATCTATTTACTTATTCAAGACCTACTATGTGTCAGGCAGTGGCTACAGAGATGAAGGGGACTAGCTGGTCCTCAAGGAGCCCACAGCAGAGACGAGAGTCTGGGGAAGGTGACCGTTAGATCCTAGGCGGGAGGAGCAAGCCCTGGTAGCATGTGTCTGGGCGTCATAGGGGCTCAGAGAAGGGCCATCTCATTCCAGGGGAGGGAATGTCAGGAAAGGCTTTTGAAAGGAGGTGATGCTTGAGCTGAGTCTTGAAGAATGGGGAGCAGTTGGCTAGGTGGTCAAGGGCATTTTATGACCTGATGTGGCTGGAATGATGGGATATGAGGAATGATGGGAAATCAGGCTGGAGGCCTGGGCCAGAGCGGGGCCCTGGAAGGCTGGGATGTTACCCATTGGTAGGTGATGGACTTGGAATAACATGCCCATATTTGTATTTGAGAAGGGTCATCCTGGAGCATCAAGGATGAGAAATTGGACAGGTGAGGGTGGGGGCAGGGAGCCCAGGCAGAAGGCTGGTACAGAAATCCAGGGAGCGGCAGGTGGGCATGGAGCAGGGTGCTTTGCGAGGCATTTAAGAAGCAGAGCTGGTAGGAATGGGTGGAGGGGTGAGGGAAGCCAGGGAGGCCCCTTTGGTTTCTGGCTCAGCCAGCTGTGTGGGTGAAGATGCCATCTACTGTGAGGGTACAGGTTGGGGGGAGTCTCCAGAAACCTGGGAGGCAGGAGTGCAGAGGGACTTGAGGGCCATTAGGATTTGCCCAGCTGGAGCCAGGGGATGGGCCAGGCTGGACAGAAGGAGAAACCCTTTGTCACCCAGCCCGGGGGCGCCGGGAAGGGCAGGGTCCAGCGTGATGGATTAGAAAGGTGGGCACGTTTTGTCCCATAACTGGTAGCAACCCCTGGAGAATTTGATGAGGGAAGTGACTTACGCAGGCGTTCGTACCACATGCATCAGGGATGCTGATGTTTGGGGCCCTGAGCTGGGACTTGTGCTGCTCAGGAGCTCCCCCAAATGATAAGCCGCAAGGCCTAGACTCCCAGCCGCACGACCCCGACCAGAGATACGTCCTGTCACCCTGTGAGCCTGGTGTGGGAGTTGCCAAGCTGACACCCACCCTCCACTGAGAGGTAGGTCTGCTGAGATAGGCAGGGATGAGCTGAGGGCCGCAGTTTGGGTTAGCAAACAAAAGAGACAAAACTGCTTCTCTAAAATAGAAATGAGTCTTTTGAATGTCACAGGAAGGGCAGTTTTGAAGAGTTTTTAGAAAAATACTGTGAGCCAGGTCAGCATTACTGAGGCAAGAGGCCATGTGGCACCTTGGCCCAGCCTCCTCCTACCTGTATCCTTGGGCAGATCACAGAACTAACCTCTCTTAGCCTTGGTTTTGCCATCTGCAAAGTGGAAATAACCTCATAGGCTCCTGTTGTTTGTCAGCTTGCTTCAGACACTGCTTCCTGCACTAAACCTTGGCATTTTATGTCACTCATGTAAAGAATCCTTATGCAGTTGGCCTCACAGGTGTTTGAGGATTACAGCTCAGCCATGCGTGGTCCCTGCCTGGCACCGAGGAGGCGCATATTCGCATGCCCCCGACTGCCCTCTCTCACTCACTGAGCTTCTTCTTGCTCTTTGCCTCCCAGGAGGCCTGGCCCCCTGTACCCTTAGTCGGAGACTTTCTCGTTCCTGGGAAGGTCCATTTGTCATGTTCCATGGATTCTCTTGCTCATGAAACCTGGATAACCCCAGTGTGTTTGAAGAGCATCGGCGGAGTTAAATGGGAATTGGAGAGGCTCTTTTTCTTTTTTTAATAAAGGAAAGGGGCAGTCTGTGCAGAGCTGCCATCCACGGCTGTGTGGAGAGCCGAAGGGAGAGGGAGGAAGGGGCTCTGAACCCTGCAGGGCCTGGGTGGACCACAGCGGGGACCTTGCTCAGTAGCTGGCTCAATGTGCTGGGGAAAAAGGGTGCAGGGCCCTAGAGTGGTCTGGGAAATGAGCTTGGGGTGACCTTGGTCTGGCAGGTGCGGCCAGCTTCTTCTGTGAGCAGGGCACATGTGGCTGTATGTTGGACCCTGTGACATGCAGGCACGCCCCGCCCCTGGGGGAGATCTTTGAAGTACCTCTGCCTTCCGGAGGAGGCTGGCGGGGTGGGGTGGAGGGGGAAGATGGCTTCTCAGTGGGGGCTCCTGTGGTGGTGATGTTGGCAAGAAGGCCTGGGCCACAGTCAGATGGTCTCCGGCTGGGTGTGGGCTGGGGTGGGGACCACTGGCCATTTGAGTGTGGAATCCAATGTTCCTCTGGTTTGCACAGACCTGTGCACCTGCCCCTGTCGCAGGGCCAGCTCCCGGAAGGTGGGCATGCAGGGACTAAGGGCGTGGTGGCGTGCTCCAATGAAACATGCAACTTAATTAACCTGCCATACCCTGAATGGTATGCGTAATTGTGCTGCATGGCAATTAGGTGTGAATGGCAAGCAGTTCCCATAAATGTTTTTGTAATTGGTATTAAATTTGCAAAGGCAAACTAAGTTTATACAGTTTTTCTCTTCTTTCTCTGTTAGTTCTGTAGCACAGGCGATTCCTAGCTCTTGGGGGCATTCTATTGGAAATGTTTGTTTATACGGCCTTTTTTTTGTATTTTCTCTCAAAACAATGTTGTGAATGGTTATGAGGTTCCCAAGCTGGCTTCCAAATGCTTCTTTGGCCCGTGTTGCAGGTGCAATGTGCGAGGCATGTGCCCGGGGTCCCTGCCCGGAACCTTCCCTTGGAGCCCAGGGCCTGGAGCCCGAGAGGGGCATGTGTGTGTGTCTGTGCATCTGTGTGTGTATGGCTCTGAGAGACCCCTATGGCTGCATTGGCTGGTTAAGGGCTCTGCTAAATAGGTTACCCGTTCTGGTGGCAATGGGCCTTGGGCTGGGGGGTCTGAGGGAGACTCGGGCACTCGCTGAGAGAGAGGACTGTGGGTCAGGCCACAGCAGCTGTTCCCACCTGGGTGTGGTCTTAAGCTGGAGCCTAGGTTTCCTAAGGATACTTCGCTGGCCTTTTGCCTTGATTAATCTCATAATACTTTTTTAAAAACTAACATTTATCAAGTGTGCCAGGCACCGTGCTAAACACTCAGCTCAGATTCGCTCGTATCTTAAAACAGACTTCTGCGGTAGGGACTCACTGACCCCACTGCACAGATCGGGAAAGCGAGGTCCACGTCTCTGAATGGCGGAGTCAGGTGTGGGGTGGGGTCCAGCTGAGCCTTCCTACGGCTGAAGGGGCAGATGGCCTGTACCAGGGCTGCTGGGCCAGGGACTCGTGATTCTGGGGTGCGTTGCCCAGCACCCTGCGGCTCTTCTTCCTCCCCTGACCCCCTCCACAGATGGTTTGGTGTTGGTTGGGGCCCAGGGTGAGAAGAAAGCTAACCAGAGACCAGTGGCTAATTCTGATAGCAACAGGCTCTTCTTGCATTCGTGGGGAGGGGCTGTGCTCCATCAGCAGCTCCCAGGTCCTGGAGACCTTTTGGGGGACCTCTTAGTTCTGGCCTAAGAGCAGACCAGCTGGGTGTCACTTGGTCAGGGAAGAGGGTGAAAAAGTGCAGTTAGGGAAGCATGTGTGTGGTTGGTGTGGGGAGAGCGTGGTCATGGTCAAGCCAGGGACTCAGCTTCCAAGGGCCTGGAGGGATGGGAGGCCGGCCCCTCCCCCCGGCTTCCTGTGGTTCACTGGCACCCTGACCTCGTGACCCCATTCATTCTGGGGTATCTGGGGACTGGTGGGGCCTGCACACCCCACAGCAGGTGTACGTCCTGGCCTAGGAAAGGTGAAGTGAGAGCCTAGGAGCTCCCGCCGAGGGCCTTTCCATCGGCCCAGTGCCGTGGGGAACTGCCAAGCGGCCCCTAGAATGGGGGTTGTGGGCGGTCACTCTAGCCACCGCAGCACTGTGCTGGGGATATTGCAGCTGCCTGGGAGTGATTTCGCACAGTCCTCTCTGCCTCAAGGGTCACCAGGAAGGGGGCAGGGCAGGAGGAGGAGAAGCACTGAGCTTTGGGGGGCCAGCAAGGTGCAAGATATGAGCTCTGACCTCATCTGTTTGGGGAAACGGGCACATCTATGTACAAATGGAAAGCCAAATGGCCACACAACAGAAGTCGGTTAAAGATCCCGGGTGTGTGGTTGAAGCGAAGTGAAGGAAGAGGTGGGCTGTTGCTAGGGGAGGGGGCAGAGGGAGTGGGTAAGCCTGCAGGGCGGGGAGAGAATGGTGTGAGTTGGACACAAATGTGGAAACAGCGGACGTGAGCTGGGGTTCAGGGACCGGCCCCAGAATGACGGGATCCACTGGGAGAGGTGGGTGGCAAGGTCTGAGTGATTCGCTGAGGCTGCCAGTGTAGGACCAGACTGGAGTTTAGGCTTTACCACATTTGAAAATTGTTGGCATCATAGGCTTTTTTTTCTTTTTTAAAAACAACAGCTAATTGAAATATAATTCACATACCATGCAATTCACCCATTTAAAGTGTGCAACTTGATGGTCTTTAGTACCTTCGTAGACTTTTGTGACTATCGGCCTTAGCACATTTTCATCGGGTGTCATAGGTTTTGACCAAGGAAGACGTGTGTGGGAAACCTTTGCTGAGAGGCTTGGGTGCAGGTAGAGACACCAGAGGCAGGGAGACCCATTACAGAGTCACCGCCAAGGCCTAGACCTGCGGTGCAAAGGGCCTGGAGGGAGTGGGGGTGGGGGGCAGGTGGAATAGAGGCCAGAGGATCAGGTGTCCAGGGGAGTGTGGGGACTGGAAGAAGGTGGGACCCTAGTTCTCTCTGGGGTTTGGGGCTTAGGCAGCTGAGGGGGAGGGTGGTATCACGTCCAAAGAGAGAGAAGCCAGAGGACACGTGAGGCCTCTGGCTCTGGAAGAGCAAGAGTTTAGGAGACAGCAAGTCACCCGGATGGCGATGTCCAGAAAACCACGACGGAGGTGTTGTGGAAGGAGGTCTGCTGTAATTCAAGCCGAGATATCTCAGCAGAGGAGAGTGCAGAGTGCAGCTGGAGGCAGAGCGTGACCTGTGCATGAGGGGCGTCCACGGGGCAGTCATAGGGGCAAGACTGAGGCCAGCCCGAGAGGCAGAGCAGAAGAGCCCAAGGGGTGGGTGAGAACCGAGAGCACGGAGCCAAGTGCAGTCCTGGACGGGAGAGATAGCCAGAGACTCTGCTTGCTTGTGAACTCCCAGAAGGAGGGGTCTCTTTTCATCCCAGTCCCTGGCCCGGCAGTGGTGCTCAACAAATGAGTGAGTGCTCGGAGCAGTCACTGTGGCTGCAGTCAATTGGCTGGCGAGGATGCTGAATTGAGCTCGGGGACCGAGAGGATGGATGAAGGCCGTTCGAAGCTGTGGGTGACTGTTGGTCAGGGTCCATTCAGGAGGCAGAAACCACACAGCGATTTGAACAGGAAAAGTTTAATAGGAAGGCTTATTGATTATAACAGGCGATTGGTGTAATGAGAGATTGGCTAGTAAAAAGGTAAAAGAACTGCAGAGAATATAGAAATGGCACATATGAGACTGCCCCCAGGGTTGCCATGGAGTGCCCAGGGAAGGGACCCCTGGGGCTGAGATCCTGACCTTCGTGGAGAGGGCATGGCCGTGGCTCCCTGGATGACAGGGAAGTTGTTGTGGTGCCATGCTGGCAGAGCTTGCTGAAAACCTGTCCTCTGGAGCCCACTAGAAATCCATCCTTGTGGGTCCCAAGAAAAGTTGTTCCCGAGGAAGTGTCTTGTTGGAGCATACTGATGCTAAACTACCCAAGTGGAGTGCGGGCGGAGCTGCTGGTTGCTGCCGACCTCATACACCGCCAGAGCCTGGTGCTGGAGGAGCACCCTCACTGCCGGGGCTGGGCTCTGGGAAGCTGCATGCTTAGGAGTAGGGTAGGGGTGGGCACTGGGGAAGCCACAGCAGCAGCAGGATCTGGGCCCTGGAGAGGCTATACGCAATGATGGACCCTCCGAGAGAGCACACTGGATCTACGGAACACCCTTCAGTGCCTCTCTAGTGCCCTCCACCGCCAGTTTTCCATGCCAGCTGGCAAAGGAGAAATCTGGAAAGGGCCTTTCTCAATGTTCACAGAGCGGGCAATGAGGGGTGAATAAACGTACCGGCACAGCCTCCTGCTCCAGCTACCCAGCTTCCACTGCGGCCTTTCACACACATTTGAGCTCCCCTGTGATAACAAAATAACTCTATGTCTCCCTATCAAAACGCCCTTCTTACTGAAGGATGCTTTATTTTCCTCTTCCCCAGGTGAGGAGTCTCACTAATCGCTGTCAGTCACTGTCTACATGACCGACTTCTCATATTCAGTCACAGTCCCACCAAATATTCTGTTACCTAAAGACTCAGTTATGGAGTTAACTTCCCATAACTGGTATGTATAGTAATGGGAAGAGGGAGGAAAAAGGAAACAGGTACCAGGTACAAATAAACATTCACATCTATACCAAGTAGGTAGAAAATAACGCACCACTACCACACTTCTCGTTTTAGTTTTGCTCAAGGCTGCACTTGGTATCCGGCTTTGTCTTCCATCACCTGTCGTGTATTTTCTCTGTGCTCAGCCAGGACCTCGGTAGGTCAGGTGGGACTGACCCAAACCTTGGTTCTCGAAGGATCTGAACTCTCAGTTGTCCTCTTCCCACCCCGGCCCGCTTTTTTTGGCTTCTGTAGTTTCCCGTTGACCCTGACTTGGAGGCACGGAGGCTTCTAAGAGGGATCAGAGAGAGTGTCCGGGTCCCAGACAGTCTTCCTTACCTCACCAGTGCCTGGGCTTCTCCTTGGGAGCCAGGGTTGACCACTCCAGCCAGCGGAGTGACCCCTTTTCTTGTCTGTTGAGTCAGTGGCCAAAGGGGTCCAGAAAAGCCAGGTGGGTGACTTATCTTCCAGGAGAGCCACTGTGGTGTCCCCTTTGGGGATCACAACATTCAGCCCCAGACAGCCAGCCCCATCAGGGTTCCCATGGCTGACTCTCACAGGGGCTTTCAGCCAGGCCACCCTGTGCCCCTGACCCACCTGATGCCACAGCACCACGATAGGGCTTCTCCTGACCCACCACACTCGGAAACACGCGCTCCTTTATGGAAGTCTCCGCTGGCTCTCAAGAACAACTTCCGCTGCTTACCAGCATCTATTTTGGGTATAAGCCTTTTTTTTCCCCCTCTCTGCTTTTGGGGCTGTGTCATGGTCACCACTAGTAGGAACAGAAGAGTCTGATTCAACTCATCTCTGCCCCCATGGCCACCGCCACCATCGTGGCAGCAGGTTTGGTGAGATCACGGGTCCTCCCACTGGCAGTGCCCTGGCCTCGAGGTGGTGGGAGAGCCACCAGTCATCTGGCTGTGCTTCCAGAGACAGACACATGGGCTTTGAAGTGGGGAGCAGGATGGCGGGATTGGTGGCCCATCACCGGTGGCCTTTGGTGTTCTATGGGCAGCCGGCAGTTTGAGTGGGAGGGACGTTTCCGAAAGTCAGAGTATGGTGTGATGAGGAGCCCCTCCCTCGTGCTGAGAGAGAGTGAGCAGTCAGAAAGTGGTCCTGGGACCTCTTCCTCCTCCTTGTGCCTCCACAGTCTTGTGACAGGGAGGCTGTGGCAGATAGGCATCTCTGTCTGGGAGGTCCTCATGTCTCCCGTCGGCGTTCTGCCGCCCCCCAGCTTACCAGGCCTGGAGCTTGTCACCACGCTGGCAGATGACTGGGTGACGTGGGCACAAGATACTCCTCTGCCTTCTGTCACCCACAGGATTCGGGGGTACATCCTCCCAAGCTCAAATAGGAAAGTCATGAGGCTGTTACCTGTGGGCTGGTGTCACATCAGGGTCACAGGCAGATGATCCCGGGTCTGTGCTCAGCACACTTACCCATGACTGAGTGTAGCCAGGTGTGTAAAGATTCCAGAGTTGGACACACCTGGATCTGCCATCCCATCCTGGGACTTTCTACCTGGGCCACCTTGGAGAGGTAATGAACCTCCTTAAGCCTCAGGTTCTCTTATGAGGTAACAAGGGAACCTACTTCATAAACTTCACAGGATTGTTATGAGAATGATATAGGACAATGTACGCTCCTTAGCACAATGCCTGGCACATAGTAGGTGCTCAGTAAATAGTTGAATGAATAAATGAATGAATGATCCCCACCTTGGCCGGGGCACTGATTATGAGATTGTGTACCTATCACCGCTCCTGCTCCTGCCCCCACGGCAGACAGACCTAAACAGGAAAGGGAGACTAACTGGAAATTTTTTTTCTGGCCAGTCCGTGCCCAAAGTTAATATGGCTGCAACAGTCACATGCTAACTGTCAGAGATCACGATGCAGTGGACCCCTGACTTCAGGGTGGGACAGACCTGGTTTTGTATCTGATTCTACCACGTCCTAACTGGCTGACCTTACGCAGCTTCATTGACCTCTCTATATAGCTCGTTTTTCTCAACTGGAAAATGGGGTTAAAAATAGTGCTCACTTCAGAGGGTGGGAGTAAGGGGCGAGGGTGAAGAAGATGTTGAACTTGTAAAGCTCTGTTCACAGGACCCAGCATGTCATGGGAGCGTGATAAGCCCGCACTCCTCCCGAGCAATGCGCCCTCGGCACTCCAGGGATTTCAAGAAAGAAGAGAAAGCTGTGGGCTGGATGAGTCAGGAACGACTAATTGTTAAAGTTTATGGAGTGTGTTTTGTGTGTGTGTGTCAGGCTCTCTTGTAAGCATTTTTAATGCATTTCATTTTAATTTTCACAACAGCTCTGTAAAGTGGCTACTATTATTCTCCCCGTTTTACAGCTGAGAACACTGAGGCACAGTTTCGCCTCGGGTCACACAGATGATAAGTAATCACCAGCCAACAGCCAGGACTGGAATCTCCACAGTGGGCCTCCCAGGAAGGACCGCAGGAGGTTGAGATCAGCTATGAGTCAGGACTGTCAGCCGCCAGGCACAGACTCACTCACAGTCAGGGAGGGTGACAGATGCCTTCCCTCCAGGTACAGCTAGATCCGGGGACCCAGACAATGACTTGAGTGTTCCATGCCTCTATCTTTATCCCTTTGTTCTCAGGCGAGCAGCCAGCAGCTCCTGATTCACATCCTACCATATTAGCATCTTTCCATGGCACCAAAATCATCCTGGGAGGCCTCTGATTGGCTCAGCTTGGTCACGTGCTCACTCTGCCGAAGGTGAGGGGTTGGGTTAGCACAAACAACCAGCACGCCCCTGGGAAGGAGGGGAAGGTAACTGCCAACACTCCAACAAGCAAAGTCCACTGTGAGAAAAGCAGCCCGGCTAGAGGGAAGAAGGAGCTGCGTGCGACAGAGACGGCCACTATTTCTCAGCAACTCAGAGGGACGACTTGAGATGCGGTGGAAGGGGCCCTTAGGCTGAGAACGCTAGGGTTGTTTTGGTGGAGCGAGGGCTCCGGTTGGTGGGCACTGACGCTCTTGTTTCTGGAAGAAGATAGTTCTCTGCGGGCCCTGGCTGCGGTGAGACCGTGGGGTGGCAGTCTGGTTGCTGCTGGTCGGGTTATGCCTGGAGGTGAGACTCGAGGTGACCAGCCCGGGGGCGCCAATGGGCCTGAGGTTGGCGAAGGCCGTAGGAATGGCACCAGGGACAGCACGGTGGCCAGGCTGGGAGCCGACGCGGCAGGGGCGGAGCAGATGGTCTAATCGCGGGCTTCCGGTCTGCGGTGGGCTGTTGAGCGAGCCAGGGCAGTGGTCGGAGCCGTAGGCAGCAGTGGCGGGCACAGGTACAGTTTGGGAGGGATGCGTGGGGGCAACACCGCGCGGTGCCCGGCTGGGCTGGGTGGAAATGACGTCTTGCCAGAATTACACATTCTGTGAGGGGCGTGTGTCGGGGCAGAGAGGGAGGTACTTCATAGCTGGTGACGGAACGCGGTGTGGGTGTGAGGAGCTGATAATGGTGGTTCCGTGGGATGTGGAGGTTTCACAGAGCGAGAGGTGGCAGGGCCTTCTCTGCGCTCTGCAGAGGGGGCGGAGGCCACGCCCACGCGGCGGTTGCCGCCGGGGGCTAGCGCTCACGCCTGTCCCCACGCTCTTTTTAAGTATTATTTTTTATTTCCTCACAGTAGTACAGGCATAGAACTTCAGGAGGCGAATAGTACAACACCTCTTCACCAAGTGTGGGTGTTTCTGGCCCGCTCCCCCACCCCCGCCCCTTCTCAGAGGCAGCCACTTTTAGCTCTTTCTCCTAGCAGTTGTGCACTTAATATCTCAGTCATGTGCATATTTTTGACTCTCCCATTTTAGACATTTTTCATCGATTTCCTGCTTATCAAATAAGAGTGCATTTCTCACCCTGAGTGGTGTGGCTCAGTTGGGGGATGGGCATCGTCCTGCAAAGCAGGACGCTGGTCGAGAAAGTTTGCCGGTTCGGTTCCCGGTCAGGGCATATGCAACTGATCGATGTTTCTCTCCCTCTCTGTCTCCTTTCCTTCCCCTCTCTCTAAAAGTAAATAAATAAATAATCCTAAAAAATAGTTTATGCGTACATTAATCTATAGGGATGCATATAGTAGGCAGGAGAATCGCACCCACCCCACCAAAAGAACCACATCCTAATTCCTGGGGGCCCGTGGATATGTTACCTTATATGGCAAAAGGGACTTTGCAGATGTGATAAGGTTAAGGGTCTTGAGATGGGAGATTATCCTGGGTTGTCTGGGTGGGCCCAACGTCATCACACGGGTCCTTGGAAGGGAAAGACGCGCAGGGGAGTCACAGGAAGATAGGAGGGCAGCAGGGGCAGAGGAGTGCCCGGGGCCAGGACGGGCCGTTGCTGGCTGTGGCGGCGGAAGGCGGCCGTGAGCCAAGGAATGTGCACGGCCTCTAGACGTTGAAAGAACCAAGAAAATGGAAGAGGAGAATGCAGTCCTGCCGTCACCTTGATGTTAGCCCGGTGAGGAGAACCATTTTGGACTTTTGAGTTCCAGAACTACAAGATAACAAATTGGTGTTGCTTTAAGCCATTCCTTTTGTGCTCATTTGTAACAGCAGCGAGTAGGAAATGAATATATTAAGTAGTACTATCCACATGCATATATAAGTACATGTGTATATATGTGTGACAAATATACATGCATTTGTCACCTTATACAACTGTTATTTGCATTAAATCAACTAATGCAGCCGAGTCTTATCGTGTCCTACAATAGTGAACTTTCTGTTTCCCCTGGAATTAATGATTAACTTGTGTTTTCCCCTGCCTTATTTTCTCTTTTTTTTTTTAATTAAAAAAATGAAAAATTTACTTATTTTTAGAGTGACAGGGAAGAAGGGTTAGGTTGCCTCTCACAGGCACCCTGACTGGGGATCGAACCGGCAACGCTTTGCTTTGTAGAACAACGCCCAGCCCACAGCAGTCAGGGGTAGCTGCTTTGCTTCCTTTGTACCTTTTGCTAATTTCTGTTATACTTTCTAGTAACGTTAGCATTGCTTTCCACAGGGCAGTCATGTCAAGTATTATGTGTTGGTTCCATTCTTTGGTATCCATTCTGTCGCTCTCGGCTAGCTGCTGTTCTGCCACTTCCTTTTCTGGTCACCTCGCCTCCCCTCGCCTCCCTTCTGACTGGAGTGCTTTCTGGATCTCGTGTCTTGGTTTACTGGTCCTTTTGGAGCACATCATCCAGGACAGACACCTGTCAATATACAAACGCGCGTTCAGCTCCGGAGTTCAGGTGGCTGAGAGCAAACGGTGGGTGACACCAGTGGTTTTGTCAGGTTAAACAGGTGGCTCCAGGGGAGAGGGCACAGAGATGACAGCCTTGAATATGCCTGACGCTTGAGTCACACAGCCGAGCTCTGAACAGTGGCCTTCCATGGCTTCATCTGGCCTCTTTTCCCTTCCTCCCCTTTCTGTTCTCCTGAGTCTTAGAGGACATCTTCCCATGTTTCCTGAGAAAGGAGTGTCTGAAAATATCTTTATTCTACGCTCACATTTAAATGATAATTAGGCTGGGTAAAGAGTTCTAATTAGAGAATTATTTTAAGAATTTCAAGCGTATCAGTCCTTTGTTTTCTTCCTTTTAATATTAATGTTGAGCAGTCTGAAGCCATTCTGATTCCCGAGCCTTTATAGGTCACTTTCTTCTTTGTTTCTGGAGATGCGCGGGATCTCCTCTGTGTCCCAGTGTTCCGAAATATCACCGTGATGTGCCTCGGCGTGGGTCTGTTTTCATCCATCGTGCGGGACATTCAGGGGCCTTTTCAATCAGGTGGCTTGTGTCTGTCAGTCCTGGGAAATTCTCTCAAGATATCTCATTGGTAATCCCCACCCCCCGCCCCCTTTTTATTTTCTTTTGTAACTCCTCTACTTTTTGGATGTAGAAACCTCTGGACCAATTTTCTAATTCCCTTTTCCATCCTCTCCCATTTTCTCCTTTTCTTTTTAACACTCCCCTTCTGTTGAGTTTTGGATTTCTACGAGCACCGTTTTTATTTCTGGGAGTCCTTTTATGTCCTCAGAACGTTCTGTTTTAACAGCATCGCATTCCTTTTTCCATGAATGTAGCTATCGTCTCTGCGTAGCAAGTGTGTTTCCTCCGAGTTGTGTTTGGCTTTGTTTTGGTTTTGGTTTATTTGTTCTGGTCTCTGTCTTCCAAGTTAGAGGCTTCCCTTAGATGTCTCCTTGGTTGTCCTTTCAAGATTAAGAACAGGGGGCTCGTTGACTTCCAGGTCCACTGGTTGTACTAAACGAGCCAATCGGACACCGCTTGGGTTCTGGGGTCAGTACCTGCACCCTTAGGCCTTTCCTCTGGGACTGAAGAGAAGGTTAGGGTTTGGCTGCCAGTGTTCGAGGAGCCCAGTGGGGGAGAAGTCGGTAGGACAAAACATCACATTTATAACAACCTCCGTCTCCTTGGTTTTGGAATATTACCTTTGCTCTCAGCCAGCTAGGCTACTCTTCATGCAAGAGCCCTCTGCTTCCTCCTGTCCAGGGAACAACCCTCAGACTTCTGGGGGAAGGGGGGGTTGATTCCACCCTCTTTATTTTCATCTTTGTGCATCCTCTTCATGCGCGGTCCTGGAGGTACCTGCTGCTGTCATGTCGAGTGTCTTTTAAGGACTTTGTTATAAATCCGTTTTCAAAAATGTGCTGTCTGAAATTGAGAGTCTGCTTTCTAGACTCCAAAACTGTATTGGTGGTGTCTCCCCTCTCTCTTCAGCCCAATCTGTGACTTGACATCTTATTTTTAAAAAATCTTTCCACTAAGATGGATTTAGAAGGTAGCGAGCTTTGGTGTGTAGATTCAAAATCCCAATTCTTTTCCCGCAAGAGTTTTGTCATTAAAATAGTATGATGGTGACCATGTCAGCTGTGATACCGAGACATTTCCATGATGGGATTCCTTAAAAAAAGTTTTTTAAGTGGTTGTTACAAACATTCTTCGTGGCCCCTGTGGACATGAGGGGTGTACAGAAGGGAATAAAAGCTGCCTTTCATGGCGGTAAGGGCTTGGCAAGGATTTTTCTTTGGCGGTTGCGGTGCAGCCTTTGGCGTGGGTGCAGAGGAGGCCTCAGTGCCAGGAGCAGCAGGGTCGTGCTTGGCAGAGAACTGTCATGGCGGACATACGCCACTGTGTTGGGACTGGGGACCAGGAGCAGGTCACTCCCCTTGGCAGGGATACTTGAGAGAAAAAGGGAAGCTTCCCGGGCCGGGCAGGAAGCACTCGGCCCCCACAGTGGGCCCCCTGGAGCCGTGCCAGTGCGTGGCCTGCCCAGCCATGTGCTGGGTGGTTTCGGACGATGCTGTGTGACTGTGAGGGACACTTATTGACAGGCCTGTTGCACTGAGCAACACGAGGCGCCTCGAGATGGACCCAGGTCAGCTGCATGCGCTGTGAGGACAGTGCGTGCAGCTGAGACAGTGGCGGGCATCTGGAGGACGAGGAGGAGGAAAAGCATTTCCTTCCGGGGTGTCTGCCGTCGGGGTCAAGGCCTCACCATGTTCTTCTTTTCCTTTCTGCTTCCTTCCTCCTCTGACTGGCAGCCAGAGGCTCACTGAAAGTGGGTTTTTTCTCAGTGAAGCCCTCTGGACGTTTCTAGGCCTTAGGGCAGCATTATTTGCCTCTTACTTTGTGCCTGGGGCTCCTGGGGCTGCCTTTTGCCCCCGGGACCTCTGACAGCTTGGTGGGGCTGAGCTAGAAGACGTCTCGTAGGTCATCTGGTCCAACTCTCCAGCTTTCTGGAGGGGGAAGGAGGGCCAGAGAAACCCGACTTGGGACTAGAACCCACGTCTGTGACTGGCTTCAGCGTCCTGTCTCACCAGACTCCGCCTTTTAGCTCCCACATTCTTTTGAAGGTTTTGATGTGGGGGTGACTGGGGACATTTGTGTTAACAAAGGGAGTGGGTTTGAGGGGGAATTGCTGGCTTAGAGTGGGTGGGCGCCTTGCAGAGTCCTCGCGGAGTTCTGGTTTGGGCCAGTTCTCTAGTGGGCTCTCAAGAGTTGTCTCTGTGGGGAAGTGTAAACTGAGGGACGGAGCTTCATAGGCACCCCCTCAAAGCTTCAGAGAGATCTGGCTTCAAGTCTCTGCTTTGACACTGCAAATGGACAAGTTCTAACCTTTCTTTTTTTAATCCTTACCCGAGGGTATGTTTATTGATTTTTAGAGGGAGGGGGAGAGAGAGAGAAACACTGGTGTGAGAGAGAAATATCGATCGATCGGTTGCCTCCCTCCCGTATGCGCCCTGACTGGGGATCAAACCTGTAACCTAGGTATGAGCCCTGATTAGGAGTTGAATCTGCAACCTTTTGGTGAATGGATGATGCTCCAACCAACTGAGCCACCCCACCAAGGCAAGTCCTTACCTTTCTGAGCCGAGATCCAACTGTCAACTAGGGACAGTAATGATCCTAGTAGCTACCCAGAGGAAGAATGCCTGTCACGTGTTTAGCACAACGTCTGACCCTTGGAGCCACTTTCGCCATTGCCCCCCACTCACTCTCATGTTGGAGGAGCAGGCTTCCATGGGGCCCAGCACCCTGCTGAGCTTGGAAGTGTGCCTTTCACCTCAGGTTTCCCAGGGCTCACCGGTGGGGCGTGGAGCACTTGCAGCCCATCTGGGTTTTAACTTATAGGCCCCTCCTGTCCTGGCCTGAAGGAGGCTCCCCCACCCTCCCCAGCTTCAGCTTCCCCTCCCCACCCTGGGCAAGGACAGGACTGGGGCACCCACCTCCCAGCCAGGCACCCATCTGTGGACAAGTTGCTGTGCCCCTGGGAGACCCAAGCCTGTGCTTTCTCCACTTCCTGGTTTTCCACGGAGCCTAGTGGGAGGGGGATGGGAGGAGAAGCCCTAGAAGGAGGGGGAGCCTAGGGAAGCAGAACAGGAACTCAAAGGGGAAGGGTGTGGGTGGGCCCAGATCCAGGCTGCCTCCCACTTTCCTTCTCCTGCCAGTCCCCTCCGGGCCCTGGCTGGCGCTCTGGAGGCAGGGGCTCGGCCCACATCTTCTGGTGGGTGGGGAGCGGAGCTCTGTCTCTTATGTGAAGGGAGTTGAAGCCGCAGCACCCCAACCCCCAGCTGAGGCCCTGGGCTTTGTTGTTTCACTGGCTGGAGGCCCACACCTGAGGCAGGGGGGAGGAAAATCCCCTAAAATTCAGTTGTGTGGGTTCGGAGGGCCCCCCTTAAGCCCACCAGTTTCTGAAGGCAAATGGAGTGGTGGAGAAAGGGGACTCACATCCTCCATCTGCGTGGCCGAGGCCTTGGCCTTGGCCTCTCCCCACCACGGTGTCCTTGCCCCACAGCACTACCGACCTAGGCCTTCAGCCTGGCCACAGCCCGTGTTCAACCTCAGCTTTCTCTGGGCCCAAGCGCCAGTCCTGAAGTGCAGTGACATTCGCCTCACTACATCCTGTGACTACCGCTCACTTCCGCCACGTGGGGTAGAAGCGGTGTGGGGGTGGCATGAGCGGAGGACAGATTGGAAGGAAAATGTAGCTGGGCTGGGGACCTCTGGGATTTCCCAGGGGGTGGTTGGGGTGGGAGGGGTGCGGGAAGCTTTCAAAGGAAAGAACAGACGTGGCTCCCACTGGCAGCGTGGCAGCGTGGACGATTGCCGCCTCAGAGGCAGGTGGCCCTGAAAGAAGCCAGGCAGTGCTGTGCCTCCATCTCCTCCACTCTCTGGCGGTCGAGGCTGGCCTGAGCTGCCGGTGAGCCTACCCGGGAAGCGGAGTGGCAGGGAGTTCCGGGCCCTGCAGGCCAGCAGGGCTCTGGGGCTGAGGGCCTAGTCTTGAGGGGGGGTAGGGCTCAGGTGGGGCCTGGGTT
The DNA here is from genome assembly GCA_007922815.1 of Macrotus californicus. Taxonomy (NCBI): domain Eukaryota; kingdom Metazoa; phylum Chordata; class Mammalia; order Chiroptera; family Phyllostomidae; genus Macrotus; species Macrotus californicus. The sequence goes on along the minus strand of VMDR010000772.1, from coordinate 105,435 downwards.
GGGGCTTCTCTGCCCTGCTGACCCCTCTTCTCTCCCCCAACAGGTGGAGCCATCGGAAACCCAAACCCAAAGGCAGCCTGAGGCAGAGTTTCACCGGACTTTTTCGCTCAGCACCCGGATCTATGTCTGACTTTTAACTGCTCACAAAGACTACGATAATTCCTTCCTCAAAGCCAAGCGGCCCCCCAGCCCCGCGTAGCCCCAGCCTGCCTCCCACCGCCCAGCTGCCCGCGATGCCCTCCAGCGGCCCCGGTGACACCAGCAGCTCCGCTCTGGAGCGGGAAGAGGACCGCAAGGTGAGCGGTTGGCTCTGCTGGAGACCTTCTAGCCAGAGCCCAGGTCGGGGGGAGGGCCCGTCCCCAAGTCACCACAGCTTGGGCGTGTTGAGCGCTGGACTGCGCAGCTCAGCTTTCATGCAGGTGCAGGGAGGACTGATGGCCCTGTTTTGGCCATGAGGAAGCAGGCTTGGAGGGAGAGGTCGGGTCCTGGTGGCAGAGGGGCAGCTGGAGCCGGTGGTCAGGTTCCAGGACCCGAGCTCCACCCCCCAGCCCGTGGTGTTTGAGCAGAGGTTTAAACCCTAGGTCTGTGCGGTTGTTGGGTTGGCCTTGCTGGGCCCCCAGACATGGATTCCTTTTGGAATTGGCCTTTTACTGGCTATGTCCTCGGGTGAGTCACTTACTTTACCTATTTTAGCTGCCTCTGTTTCCCCAGGGTGTTCACTAGCTTCTGGAAGGCCAAAGACAAATTCAGGGGGACTTGGTAGGCATGAGGCCACGTTAGGGCTCCCCGTCTGGCACAGGCATGGGGCTGCCTGCGGTGTGCCGGCTGCTCAGGGTGACATCAGTCATCACGGAGATGGTGACTTCCTATCCCCCACCCCCACCCCACGCTCTGAGCAAGTGTCACTTCTGCCCGTGGAGCTAGCGACTTCCTCATTTTCAGAGCTCTGTGAGGGGTGACCCCTTCACCATTCTGTTGAACTCCAGGGTGGGCCTCAATCAGGTAGAGGGGGTCACAGCAAACTGGTGGGAGTCCCTGCTAGGTCCCGACAGGCTGCCTTGGGTGACCTCCAAGCTGTGTCCACCTATAGTCAAAGTCCCCCATCGGTGGAAGAGTAAACCCCACCATCTGCCTTCTGGGGAAGCTGTGCCAGCCATGGGCCTTCTTGGAGTGTCCTAGCTGTTGTGCCCTGGTCCCCACAGTTTCCTCTGCCTTCACCTCTTTCCCTGAAGGGTGACGGTTTTTGATGGCATCAGGGAATAGCAGAGCATGTTCATGGGGCACAATTTGTCTTTCTGGAGTCAGGGTGGACACCTGCTACCAGATGTGGGGCCCTGAGCACTCTGAGGGTGTTGGCTCTGCTGGCCCTCCATCAGGGGCAGCTTTGAGACCTGCTCCCTACTCACCTCCTTCCTGGGCTTGCTCTTTTTTAGAGCATGTTTCAGTTTTCTGGGTGGTTTCCATGTATTTAGTCCTTTGGCAACGACCCTTGTAACAAGTGGGGCGAGGACAAATGGCCCTCGCTGACAGGTGAGGAAGCTGACCCAGCTACTTAGTGGTAGATCCAGGTGGGAGCCTGGTCTGTGGGAAAGACAGAGCCCCACCTGTGTGGGTCCTGGGAGGGACACACACACACACACACACACACACACACACACACACACACACACACACACACACACACATTCACAGGAGCATGAAGTCCAGACACCTGCCTTCCCAGCCTGGAAACCTACTGGGTGCCTTGGAAGGGTGCCCACCCACCAAGCTGGAGAGAAAATGCGCAGTGTGGCCAGCGGGGCCTGGCTTCTAGGGGACACACACAGGTCATTTCCATCTTTTTGACCCCACAGAAAAAGAAGAGGTGGTCCAGGTTACCCCACAGGTCTTCTAGGCTACTCCCACCCAGGCTCAGGCAACTGCAAACCCAGCCCCCACCGCCGCAGGGTCAGGGCCATCTGTGGCCACCTGTGCTCTCGAGTGGCAGCTGTGGCTGTGGATAATTCCCTATCTTCCTTGAACCTGGCTTTGCTCCTCTGTTGGATTAGGTGACCCTGACCCTCCTCCCCTGGTCTGATGTCCTGGCTGGTGCTGACACAGCTTCGTGTCCATGCACTTGCAGTGGGTGGTCACCTGCCCCCCACAGGTGAGGAAGGAGGGGACAGCCGAACCACATTCCTCCTGGTACTGGCCTATGATGCCCTGGGCAGCAGAGCCCCAGCCCCTCCCGTGGAGAGCAGCAGAGGGGCGCTCTGTTGTGTCAGTCCAGAATAGAGAAGGAGCACTGGATGAAGAGTCAGAAGTCCCAGGTCCCAGCCACTTACTGGAGATGGGACTTCAGGCGGTCAGGGCTGCGTTTGCTCAGCTGTGTAATGGGGATAGTAACTCTAGCTGCGCCTGTTGTGCAGGGTGGTTGTGGAAGTCAGATGAGGTCATGGGCATGGAAGTGCCCTGCAGACAGCAAAGTCTGGTCCAATTATGAGAGATTACGATTGCTATTATTATCCACCCATAGTAACTGCGCAGACTCCAGCGGCAACAAACACACACCCGGGCCCAGATCCTGGTGCAGATAGAGCGAGCTGGTAGACAGGGACCGGGGCACGCCCACAGCACGCATGCCGGCTCACCTGGCACACATCCTTGGCACCTCTGGGCTGGCTCCCGAAGCTCCGGGGAGTCGCCCTGGGAGGGTGGGTGAGGACACACAGCTGCCCACAGCGGCCTGTGAGAGCCAGGCCTGCGGCAGGGGTGTGTTGTTGCTGCAGGGGGGCAGATGGGCTGGGGCTGGAGCTCAAGGAGCCTGGCAGAGTTGCCAGGGGTACCTGGCACAAAACAACTGCTTGGGAGCCAGAGGGAAGGGGTGTGGCCACCCACTGGCCCCACGTGCCCTTCCATCCGCCCTCTGGGCCCTGCCTCTGTTCACCTTTCACTCCAGTACTTCCTGGAGCTGCCAGGCCTTTGTCTGTGCTGTTTCCTCTGCCTGCTGTGCCCTTTCCCTAACTTTCTCTCCTCTTCTCTGATCAAAGCCTGAGTTTCAGTCTGCCTTGAATTACCATTTGTTGTGGACCAATGGTCCTCACAATGTGACTCCTATCCCTTCACCCATAGATGGATGCTTAGGTTGTTTCTTGGCTGCTGTACGTAACGCTGCAGTGAACCCAAGGGTGCGTGAGGGTATAATGCCAAGTGAAAGACGTCAGCAAGGAAAAGACAAAACCATATGATTTCACTCAGATGTGGATTCTTAAAAAAAAAAAAAAAAAAACTGAACAGACAAAGCAAAACAAAAACAAACTCCGAGAACAGATCAGTGGTTACCGGAGGGTAGAAAGGTTGGGGGTGGGTGGGTGAAAGGGGGAAGGGCATCAATTATATGGTGATACGTACTAACTAGACTTTGGGGGATGTATACAGATGTAGAATTATAATGTTGTACACTTGAAACTCATGTAATCATTTTCAAAATGTGATTCCTAGACCAGCAGCACCTGGAAAGGTTAGAAATGCAAACGCTCGGCCCCGCCCCAGACCTGGGGCCTGCAGTCTCTGCTGTAACCAGCCCTCTAGGGAACTTGAGAAGCGCTGCTGTGGATAATACCCAGCCCCGCTACTGCCCCTGGAGGGCAGGGCCCCAGGGCCCAACTAGCACAGAGTAGGTGCTCAGGAAATATTTTGTAGATAAGACGGAAAAGAAAACTAGAGTGGGCAAGACCCCTTCACAAGAGAGCAATCGTGGAGCCCCGGGTGAGGCAGGCAGGACACTGAGCTGTGGGTGACGGGCTGAGGTGGCCACGCTGTGGCGGGGTATGCGCAGAGGGGTCTGTGCGTGTGGGTCACCCCGGCACCTGCCCAGCATCCCTTCTCCCTGTAGTCCCCCAACCACAGGGGGCTTCCTGGGGAAGCCGGGAGAAGGCAGGCTTTGGGGGTCTGAGCTCCAGTGCTCTGGCCAGGGTGGGTCAGCTGGGTAAATGTGGGTCACAGTGGAGGGAGGGGGAGCTGGCCTTATGGGAGATGGGTGGGAGGTGAGCAGCAGTGAGGCCAGGAGTCTTGGTCCTGGCTTAGGGGGAATTATGGAGGCAGGGTGCCAGGCCCTATGTGGAGGGGAAAGAGAGGGGCAGAAGGAACAGGAGAGGGAACCAAGAGCATTCCAAGCCTTGGGGCTGGAAGGACCTCCTCAGATACACGAATATGAATCAGTGACTGGCCAGGAGTCCAAGTCCCTGGTTGGGTCCCAATCTAGCTGCTTCCCAATTTCTTTCGGCCTCAGAAACATAACAGCCAAGATGCGTTTAGTGCTGATTATCTGCCAGGTGCTCTCTCAAACTCTGTACTTGTGTTCTCTTATTTCATTTTTACAATTTGCTCTATAAAGTAGGCGCTATTGTTTTCATCACTTAGTCTTGTTAACAGACTGAACTGATGCTCAGAGAGGTTAGGTCACTTGCCCAAGGTCACAGAGCTAGTAAGTGGTGGTGCTGGGATTGGAACCCAGGCAGCCTGTGCTGTTGGCTTCTCTGCTCTTCAGGCTTCCTTCTGCGCAAAGGAGGCAGAGTGAATGGTGCTGACCAGCTGTGATGCTTCAGAGTCCCATCCACGTTTCTTCTGCTGCAGGTTCAAGTACATTTGTTCAGACTGAAAGTCAAGTCGGTTAGAGAATGCTCTTCTCTGTGTAACAGTGCTCTGCCCTGGGGTAGATGTTGGGGGCCCTTCATCTCTAGCAGAAACTCACACACACAGGCTAGTGTGCATGGCTGTGGACTCGTGTGTATGTGCACACGTAGCTTCTTACCATTCTTTCCTCTGTCCCTCCCTCCCTCCCTTCCTTCCTCTCTGCACACATTGTTTCTCTTCCTCCCCGCCCCCCCTTTTCCTTTCCGCTCAGGTACCTAGCCCATAGTAGGGCTTCACCAGTCTGTTGTACAAACTGAACCAGCATTCCTGGAGGACCTAGTCAAGGAAAGAGCATAGGAAGATACTTGCCTGCTGGGTGGTAGAGACTGCAGAGAGCAGGAGCATATCTGTGCTGGGGGTGCACAGCAAGTGTTCGTGCGTGCTCGTGCAGGGCCAGCACTGTAGCCAGGGCTCCTCCTTCCTCACCTAAGTCCAACCCAGAGGCCTGGCGAGTATTGATTTCCCTTGGGCGCTGACCACTTCCTGCGCTCTGGTAGGAAAGCTCAGGGCATCTTTGGGTGGGGTTTCCCCAGCTCCACTCTCAGTTGTTCTTGCGGACCCCCAGGCCTGTTGCCCACTCCGGGCACACTCTGAATTTATTGTACTTAGATGCCCACACACCCCACTTAAGCCAGGCTCTTTGCTTTATAATAGTCACTATAGGGGTCGTTTAAATAACAACCCTCTTAGTACATTTAAACAGTTACAGAAAAGGCAGCTTTACCTTTACCTCTTCAGGAATAGCTAATAATACTCACACATCCACTTTTAGCTCCTGGAGGTCAATTAGATGCTTGGGCATGTAGAGCAGACGTGTGATATCAACAATGCCCCTCCCTCCGCCCCCTGCGCCCACGTTATCCAGGACCTACATGTTAGGCTCTGTAAAATTCTCTAAGTTACATACTGTTACACGTCAGGGTTAGCTAACCTTGCCATCAATAGTCTTGAGTGGGAGTCAGCTGGACTCTGGAGACAGACCTGTGTTTGAACCTGGACTCTCTGTATGACTCAGCTCTGTGACCTCTGAGCAGGGAAAGGGGAGGTTTACAAGAGATAATGTGTGAGTGCTTAACACAGGGACCTAGCACGTATTAAGTTAGTCTTATAATTTATTTTGAATATCTATCTACCTACCTACCTGCCTTTCTGCCTGCCTGCCTGCCTGTGTGCATATTTGTGGTGTCGGTCTACTGTTTCGATACCACCCCTAGGACGGCCAGGGCCTGGGAGAAGAATGCAGAAAATGCAGATGGGAGTATGAACGGTGTGGGTTTATTTTGTTTTAATTTTTTAAAGATTTCATTTATTTATTTTTAGAGAGAGAGGGGAAGAGAGGGAGAAAGAGAGGAAAAGAAACATCAACGCAAGAGAGAAACATTGATTGGTTGCTTCTCGTATGCGTCCCAACTAGGGACTGAGTGGGAAACCCAGGCGTGTGCCCTGACCAGGAATGGAACCAGTGACCTTTTGCTTTATGTGACAACACCCAACCAACTGAGCCACCAGTCAGGGCTGAATGGTGTGGGTTTAAAGTCTGCAGAGAACCCAGCACCTGGAAGGAAGGTTATTTCTCTCTGGGTCTACGGGCACAGGCAGGCCTGAGGTTCCTTTTCCCTTCATCCATTGAACAGAAGCAAAACTGAGGCAAGTGTCAGGAGACCTAACTCCTGATGGCCTGGGCTGTGGCTGCCTTCAGAAGCCCAGGTGAGGGGCCATGCTGGGACCAAGGTCCCTCGGGTCCCTCCTGCCCATCCCTGCCAAGAAGTGGGTCCCAGGGGGCTGGGGGCTGGGAAAGCTGAACTCAGCTGTGCTGCAGGGAAGCGAGCGGCAGTGGGTGTCCCAGGACGACTGGGACATGGGGAGATGCCCTTCTTTTCTGGCACCTGCACTGGGCACGGGGCCTGGTCATGCCCTGCAGCTGCCTCTGCGGAGAGCCACAAGGCAATTAGGGATGTTGCTTATAATCATCCCACTTGGCGTTTGCCCGGTGTGGAAGGGCCTATAAAGGAATTTCTTTGCCAGGCAATCAACTCACGTGATCCTCACAGTAATTTAGGAGGGGCCTACTGCGCCATCCTATTCTACAGACGAGGAACTGAGGCTCAAAGAGCTTGAGAAACTTGACAAAGGCCACGTGGCTGTGAAGCAGTTTTACCTGGATTCTTCCCCTCCATGCAGCAAGGTGCCTGGCGGGATGGAGAGGAGATGGTGGGCCGTGCGGAGCCTGGGTGGGCTGCCGAAGGAGTAAATGCGAGTGAGCGTGCTAGGGGTCCACAGAGGTGGCTGCTGGCAGGGAGTGGGCGTGCTCCACTCTGACCCTCAGCACTGTGTCCGGTACTTCTTCGCTTACACGTTGTCTTTCCTCTAAATTCAGTTCCCCACTTGCTTATCTTTATATTCAGTAGACAGTAACTGTGCACAATAACTGTTTTCGAGCACACCCATGGTCCTGGCCTCATGGTGCCCCGGGACCACAGAGGTGAGCGCTCCGGGCTGCAGTCTGCTGGGCGTGTGCTCCCTGGGTTCTCCTTCCGAAGGCAGTGGGGCCCCAGCATGGTGCAGGGTGTGAGGAGGGCTTGGGAAAACCCACAGGCATGACAATTTTCAGCCACTTAGCATTTATGAAGCACCTGTTGTGTGCAGGACTGGGGACTTAGAGGGGCCAACAGGACATGGCTGCTGCCCTCCAGGATCCTGGCATTTTGGGAGGGATGGCAGGTTTTCACCAATGATAATTATGGGGCCCACCTGGCCGTCAATGACTATTTGTTGACTCTTGTTGAATAATTGAAATAAAGGGTGAATGAGCTTTGGAGGTGACTGGGATCAGAAAAAGCAGGGCTTTGGAGAGCTGTGTGGCAGTGTGGCATCTAGGGTGATTCCAGTGCCACTGCGTGTGATGTGGCCGTTCACACCGTCACCCTCTGCCTCTCGCTCCCAGTCCAGCCACACACCCTGCTGCTCACCTGTCTGCAGGCCCGACCTGGGCAGGCCAGGCCTGTGCGCGCGTGCGTGCCTGCGTGCGCAGTGTGCTGTGCGGCGTCCGGTGACTGTAGCTCTGCGAACAGGGTCCTCAGGCCCCGCCGGGTGCGGAAGCCAATTCGTTTCACTGAGTTTCACAATCGCGGACGGGCCCTGGGAGGCCGGCCAGCCAGCTGGCAAAGGCTGGACGTGCTTCTTGTCCCAGGGGGCCGGGCAAGTGGCTGGCTAGATCCGGCAGGTTCATCCCTTCGGCTCAAACACCGACTTGAGACATCTGCTCAGCGGATGCTGGGTCATAGCATCCGGTGCATGTTCCGCAGCGGGCAGTGCGTCTGGCTGGCGATCTCTGGGGCAGGGCCTCATGGGAGGCCTCTCTTGGAGAGAGAGGTACAGTGTCCAGCTAGGTGTTAGGCCCCTGGGTCAGCTGTGCGTGGGAATGCGGTGCGCACCTTAACCTTGGTGTGCCTGCATGTTCATGGTCTCCCTGGGTGTGTGTGCACACTTGTGCACACGTGTCGGTAGCATGCTACACAGTAGAGTGCAGTGGTATGTTGCAGTGCAAAGACCGATGGGCTGGGCATCAAAATATTTCAATTTTGATTCTAAAAGGACTCGCTTCCTGGCTCTCTGATCTCTGCAGGTTAGATAACCTCTCTGAGCTTCAGATTTCCTGCTTGTCTAGTGGAAAGAAAAAAAGAAATAATACCAGCTCTGCTTTCTGTGTAAGAATAAAAATGAATTGACGTATGTGAAAATGCCTTGTTAATTACCGCGTACTGTAAGTGTGAGACATGATTATCGTCACGGCCCAGCTCATCAGAATGAGCAGTTGTACGTGGCTTAAGATAATCCACCCAGCGAGCCGAGTTAAAATGTAGGTCAAGGCATAGCCTCAGAAGTGGAGTGGGGCTGAGGGTAGCTACCTAACCTAACAGGCCACCAAATGAGCAGGTGCTTTGAAAGCTGTAAGAGTTACATAAATGTAAAGTGACACTATTACGTCTGAGCCTAGAAAGTACATCTTAGTCTCCCTGTTTCCTGATTTGGAGTCTTATCACTCAGAGCAGCACTGGAGCTTCGTGCATGGTTGTGCTTGGGCAGATTTGTGGATGTGTGTGCGCGCCTCTCTGTGCGCCTGGGCTCATTCATTGAGCACCTACTATGTGACAGTCACGCATCAGGTATTTTCAAGTGCCTTCCCTGGTTCAGGTGCATTGGTCTAGGTACTGGGGGTGCCAAGGGGAAGAGGACACAATCCCTTACCTCAAGGGGCTGGTGGCCTGGCCAGGACAGCAGCCAGCAATGGCAGTGCTGCGTAGTGGGCGCTACAGGAGAAGGAACCATGAACTTGTTCTAGGTGGAGGAGGGGAGAAAGCGATGCAGGGGAAGGGAATCCAGGACGTAAGCTGGAAAGTTAGGGTTTGCTGGTCCACCTGAGAGAGAGGCAGCTGGGACAGGAGGAAGGGAGGGTCTGTGCCAAGGTGCCAGGGAGGGAAGCAGCCCGCTTTTGCATTCGACGCGGTCTGTTTGCCAACAGGTGGGAGGAACACAGTGGAGAGAGGAGTCCACAGCTGCCAGCCAGATCCTGGGGGCCTTCCTTCACACAGGCTAAGGAGCTTGGCTTGATCCTGCAGGCTCTGGGGAGCCCCTCAGCAAGAGCTTACGCTCTGTGGGGTGACATAATCAGCTTTGCATTTGGGGAAGATCATGGAGCCCCAGTGCTCCTGAGTATCTCACTACAGCAATACCAGCCAGATGTTGGGGTGTGCCTGCAGCAGTGAGTGATAGCCGCTCATGTGGGGCAGTGAGCTGGGGTTTGCTCGGGGGCAGGAGGTGGGGGGAGGAGGGAGGGATGCGCTTTTTATGAATAGTTCTGGTCAGGGTGTGCTGTGAGAACAGAGGAGGTTAGCAATTCTTGAGTGAGTATCACATGTCAACTTCTCATATATTACCTTATTTAATTGTAACATCTCTGTGAGGTGGCTATTGTTAACATTATTATTATTATTATTTTATTGATTGATTTTAGAGAGAAGGGAAAGGAGAGAGAGCAAGAAAGACATCAGTTTGTTATTCCACCTGTTTACTCATTCACTGGTTGATTCTTCTATGTGCCCTGACCTGGGATTAAACCCACAACCTCAGTGCATCGGGACGACGCTCCAACCAACTGAGCTACCCAGCCAGGGCTAAGGTAGATATTAGTATCCCAATTTTGTCAGTGAGAAAAACAAGACCCAGAGAGGTTAAATATTCTTGAAGTTATTTGTGAGTAAAGAGCAGAGCAAAAAGTCCAGCCTGCCTCTGTCCTCTCAAAGCCCACCTAAGTAGAAGTTCAGCCCCCTCCTGCCACTTCCCAGTGGAAGGGTTGACTAATTAGTTCCCTTACTTGACAGATAAGGAAACCAACCTGGGCTCGGATCTGTTCCTGCTAAATTTCTTACTGTTTTCCAGCTGCTCCAAGTCACTGTGGATCAGATTCTTCCCTTTCAGAGTATTAGCAACGCTTCCTAATTCAGTGCTACTTGCAGATTTGATAAGCATATTTTAAATTCCTTTGCTTAGCCTATCAGCAAAGATATTGAATGAAACGGGTTCCATGACAGATGCGAGACTGAGCCCCTTGCTACGCCTCCTGGAGGGACAGGGCCCCGAGCCACCTGCTCCCCCTTCTCAGTGTGTTGCCCCCAACTCCTCGTGTGAACACAGTTGGGCCTGGAGCAGAAGGGGCCACTTTCCTTTTTGCCCTGTGACTTGTGACTGCCTGGAGGAAGAACGATACATTGGCCAAGAACAGCATGCTTTCACAAAGATGGGAAGGGCACGAAGTCACTCAGACCTGGGTGCAAGTCCTAACCTAGGCTCTTGTGGAGACAACCCAAGCACAACCCAGGGGTGCCCGAGGCCCGAATGCTGGGCTGGGCATAAAGCACCTTGCCCCGCCACAGGCTCGGTACATGGCAGCCTGCCCCGGGGATCTCTGTCTGCTCTCTCAACAGGTCAGGACCTGGACAGGTGGCGTGGCATCAGTGCATTGCACCCCTTCCTCCTGGGGTGTGTTGCACTGAATTGAATTCAACAGGGAAAAAACGTGCTGAGCACGTGTGGCGGAAGGTGAGAAATACTAGCAAAGCTGCAGGTGGCACAGGGGTTGCCCATCTGGGGCCTCCAAAGGCTTTTTCCACGTGCTGATCCTGAAGTCTCAAGTGCCTTTGTTTGGGGGTGATTTCTGCGTGGTATTCATGGTTCTTTTTTTTGCTGATCAGAGGCTTTTACATCTCTGATGAATTCAGATTAAAAGGGAGAAAATCAGCCTTGGCTGGTGTGGCTCAGTGGATAGAGTGCCGGCCTGCGGACCAAAAGGTCTCTGGTTCGATTCCCTGTCAGGGCGCATGCCTGGATTGTGGGCCAGGTCCCCAACTGGGGGCGAGCAAGAGGTAACCACTCCATGTTTCTCTTACACATCAGTGTGTGTCTCTCTTTCTCCCTCCCTTCTCCTCTCTCTGAAAATAAATAATTAAAATCTGAAAAAAAAAAAGAAAGGTAAGCAAATCAAATGAAGATGAAGCCTCTGTAAGTTGTTAAATAGGGTCAGAAGGAGGTTTTCTCGACCCTGTGGCTGGCTGGCACCCCCCCCCCCCCCCCCCCCCCCCCCCCCCCCCCCCCC
>VMDR010000772.1:0-94009 GCA_007922815.1 Macrotus californicus | reverse complement strand
CCATTTGTTCATCTGCCTTCTTAAAACTCTGTGAAGCAGGCAGAATGGACACCCATTTCATGGATGAGGGAACTGAGTCTCAGAGAGAATGGTTCAGTAACTACCAAATGGGCAGGCTGGGCTCTGTGCACTTTGGTTTGCTGTAGGCCCTACGCCTTCCATGACTTCAGACTGCCTCTGGTTGTTCCGTAAGTGCCGAGTTACCTGGTCAGAAGGAGCAAGACTGCGCCCATTCAGCAGTGGTGTAATCAGACCAAGAACCACCTGAACTTGAAATTCACTATAGTTTTGTAGATCCAATTGAAAACCTCGCAAATATTCAGTTGCATTGATGATATTTCCTATGAGATCCGAGTAGTCTTTTCTTAAGTGGAGGTACCTGTCTGTGGGGTCTTGGAAGACAGCTCGGAACCAGGAGGACTAGCCCGCCTCAGGGCACGTGCCCTCAGGCCACCCTCAGCCCCGGCCTCCCAGAGCTCTTAAGGACACCCAGAGCTCATCCCTCCCCTCTCCCCCACAGACAGGTACCAGGCCCCCCCGGCTTCTCTTTTAGATGATTCTCGGCTGGGGTCCTTAAATTGTCTCTTCAGTCCCTCTGCAGCCCCTCGGTTCTCACTGCACAACTTGTGGACAATGCTCCCTGAAAGATTGACCATCATCACCCCTACCTTGGTCCTTGACTTCCTTGCATCTGATGACTTCGGCCTCTTGGGCTGGCAGCTCTCCTTCCTTGCACCCATAATATCCCGGTGTCCTCTTCCTGCTCCTCTGAATGCTCTCCATCTCCTTCACGTGTTCTGCCCTCTCTCCAACCTGACGGCAGCCCCCACTTGGTGCTGAAGTCTGGCGCCTCTGTCCGTCTTCCGCTTGCGTCTCCCAGCACTCAGCTGTGATGCCCCGAAGTCTTCCTTCCGGGAACGTGTGTCCTGCAGACATGCTTTGAATGCACAGATGGTCCAGTGTCTACTGGTCGCAGTAGGTTTTTGTCTGCACGTCCCATTGTCACCTGAAAATTAATGTGGCAAACCACAAGATATTTTGAAATCACAGAAAATGAAAGTTGAGTGGGATGTCAAGGGCCATCTCAACGAAATCCTCAGGGAACTTGTGCGCCTTCCCTTCCTCTCCGGGGCATCGGCACCGCTCTGAGTTGGCACCCTCCCCCAGGGAGGCTGCGAAGCTATCTTTGGCTCGGGACACCACGGAGGGCATGAAGAGCAGCCTGTGGTCCCTCTGCCGAGTCCGGGTCCCACTCTCTGGTGCCCTTCTCCATCACTGTTTCTGCTTGTGATGAGTCATGCTGGAGCCTACTGAGTCAGAAGTGACATGTGGGTGGTTTGTGGCCAGGCTGGAGCGGCAAGGCAGCAGGAGGACTTTCTAGGTTTTAATTAGGCCTCTGTGTCCTGGCCTAGCGTGGCCTAGTCCCAGCAGGTGCTGGGTGAGTTGTGGGTAACATAATCGAACTACTGGTCCAGCAGTTGAGTGAATCAGGGAGATGAAGGTGAACTAAGACTTCATCCCTGAGATGCTCCTGGGAGGTAACAGGCATATGTAATGCCAGCGCCACACTCAGACCCTTCAGGATACAGTTTATATTTACAGGAGCTATAGACGTCCTCTGTTGCCTATGGTAGTCCTCGTTCCAAGCGTTGCCTGTGCTTCCAACATACATTACTAACATTTTTAAAAGATTTTATTTATTTATTTTTAGAGAGAGGGGAAGGGAGGGTGAAAGAGAGGGAGAGAAACATCGATTGGTGACCTCTCACACGCCCCCAACCAGGGACCTGGCCCGCAACCCAGGCCTGTGCCCTGACTGGGAAGTGAACCGGTGACCTTTCACTTTGTGGGAGGACACCCAACCAACGGAGCCACACCGGTCAGAGCTACATTACTAAGTGTAATATTTCTTTTCTTGTGATTTTTTTTTCAATAAAGGTGATTTCTTAAATATATATCTAATTTAATTTTTGTGCCACGTAAGGAATTTTTTTCCATATAAATAAACTCATTTCCAGAAGCAAATTCTTTGTGATTGCGTGTGTCATGATTCTGCAGTTCAGAAATGTGGCCTACAGGAGGGACAGCTGCCTACCCCTAAGTCTCCAGAGGGCATATTTCAATGAGGCTCTAAGGGGGTTCAGGCTTCTCCAGGCGTGAGGGGGTGAAGTTCATCCCTGCCTTGAAGGACCACCACGGCACAGGCCTGGGATTGCAGCTGTTGGCGGGGGGCGGGATGGAGGCCTGTTGGATCCAGCCCTGCTTCACAGGTTGTGTCTGTGCCCACAGGAAGGAGAGGAGCAGGAGGAGGCACGTGGCAAGGAGGAGCGGCAGGAGCCCAGCACAACTGCACGGAAGGTGGGGCGGCCTGGGAGGAAGCGCAAGCACCCTCTGGTGAGTGTCCTGGCAAACCCCTAGCACACGCGCACACACACACAGTGATAGGTGTCTCTCAGGGATACACGAAGACCTTCCGATGAGGTGTGGCCCCTCCCCCATTCTTTGAGCCACTCCCCCCCCCCCCCCCCTTGGCCTTCCCTTTCCTGTATCAAACAGGAGGCCCCTAGAGACTGGGGGACTTGCGCTGTGGGTTCAAGCAGAGCAGGACTTGATCCAGGCCCCTGACTCCCGACTTCCTTCTGAAAGGGCAGCAAGAGATGGTGACACCTACCTACTGTGACTTGACAGGGCAGAACCTGCTTCTGCCTAGCCTGTCGGCACAGGCCTCTCCCTCCCCATCCACACACCCACCCTGGGCCTCAGCCCTACCTGGAGAACCTGGAGGAAGGGAACTGAGGTCTGGGAGTCTGAGCAAAATGAGCAGGAAAGAGATGCGGGCTGATGAGTCCCTTTGTAAGGGAGGAGAGCTGGGCCCTGTTAAGTCCTGTACAAGTATAGGCCGCAGAAGTGCAGGCCGCTGACCGCCCACAGCGCCAGGCTCCTGGGTGCTGTTGCTCTGAGTCCAGGGGCAGCTCTAGGGTTGCCCAAGCCGAGGAGTGCTCTGGAGAGCAAGGCCTGGGGCAGTGGGAGCCTGCCTGATGCCTTAAACTCCTCGGCAGAGCACTAATGATTTGCCAGCACCAAAGACAGCTGGTTCCTTTCCTTTAGCCCCTTCCAGCTGAGAATGGGAAACTTGAAGCATGAAGGTAAGGAGGAGCCAGGAGCTCTAGATTTGTAACTCTGCCCTTCAAGGAAATGTTCTCAGTGGGGCAGGATTTTCTCCCTTGGGTAGTCAGGGGCCAGGGTGGCAGAAATGAAAGGAGGCAGCCGCGGGAGGGAGGGCTGCAACAGCTGGACCCGAGGGGGCGTTCTCAGCACCGCAGGCCAGCCGGGTACTACAGGGCCCCACTCCTGACCCTGCTGGAAGATTTGGAGGGGAAGGGAGTGGGGGTGGGGCAGCAGTGAAGTCATGTAACTGGTAATTTTAGACATTTTAATATTAAAGCAAACATGGATATTTTATGGCCTGGAATGAAAAATTCACATGAAGTTGAAAGATAAAGCAGGGGACTTTAAAGGAATGTCTAGCTTGCAGCAGACTCCAGGCTGCACCCCCAGATTCCCAGGGTGCCCCTCTACCCTCCTCCCGCATACAGCACCTAGTGGGAGATGTGGGGGCCCAGGCTGGAGCAGGCGGGGAAGCCAGACTGAGTCATAGAGCACTGACCTTTCCTCCTCTGCACGTGTGCCCGAGACCCACCAGCCCCGTTCTGGGTGCTGGGGAGAGTCCCCACTTGCAGCCCTTTGACTCCACGGGAAGGCGCGTCACTGAGAGTTGGGGAGAAGCCCCGGGAGCAGAGGGTGCAAGGAGATCAGGGGCAGGACAGGTGTGCGGAAATGTGTCCGGAGATGTGTAGACAAGGGGAGAGGGCACAGGAGAGTGGGTGAGCCTGACCAGGGCCCAGTGTGGAAGGAAAAGCTTCGTCTTTGGAGCCCAACAGACCTGGTTTTCAGTCCCGGCTCTACCACTGACCACCTGTGTAACCTTGAACCTTGGGTTCCCCTTCTAAAAATTAGAGATGATAAGGATGCATTCTTCCTAGACCCCTGGGAGAATTAAATGGGTTCAGTCACCAAAGGGCTAGCACCTGCCCTGGCCCAGCCAAACCTCCCCTCTTCAGGAGGCCACAGCCACCTCAGTTTGGCAGGAGAAACAGTTCTGAATTTACTGCTTCCCTGCTGTGTGACCTTAAGCAAGTCACTCAACCTTTCTGAACTTGCGCACATTGGTAGTACCTGCCCTGTGTGCTCCAGTGGTGCTGTGCAAACAGCAAAGTGGAGTCCAAATGTGCGGGGTTGGCTGCAGTCTACTTGCGCTGCTGCAGGGGTCGGCGGGGCCAGCGTCTGCGAGGCCTTCTGGGTGGGAGCCTAGCTCAGGCTTCTCACCAGCCGTAGCAGGAGCCTGTGCACAGTCACAGTCTGGATGTGGTCCAGGCCACGTCCTAGGTGACACCTCAAGAGAGGCCCCAGGATGGGAGAGAGAGCGTGGGGAAGGCAGGGCTGGTTGGGGAGGCCAGGGGCTGAGGCAGCTGTTGTGAAAGGACCCTCTGCACTTTGGGGGAATAGAGAAAGACTGACCCCAGAGAAAACAGCCAGCAGAGCCCTTCCTGGGCAGCAGGCCCTGGGGGTCGGGGTTTGGGCAGAGGACGAACTGCGTGCTGTGGCTGGAGGTCAGTCAACCCACGGTCCCCTGGCCCACAGGCCATCTGGTCCACTTGTGCAGCAGGTGCTTGCCCCGACCGCCCCCCCCCCCCCCGCCCTCACCAGCAGAGGAGCACAGCAGGGAGGGTTTCTTGGGGACCTGGTGCAGCTGTGCCCTGAGAACGATCGGCCAGGGAGCTTTCAAGCAGCTGAGTGTGTGTCATCCAAGTAAGCCTGCAAAGGGGCGGGAGCTTGGCTCAGTTCCCAACAGGTGGAATGGAGGAAGAAGTGCTGGGAAGGGAGAGAGGAAAACCTGGCTGTGGGCTGGGCTCTTTATCGTGCAAAGGTTGCAGGAGGTACACGCACTAGTGTCCTCGCCATCGCCCCTGGGCCCTGGCCCCAGGGTTAGGAGATCTTTAGTCCTCTCCTCCTTTTGCCTCCAAGGCCTATCTGTCCCCAGGTGCCTTCCACTCATTCCTGCTCCTGTCATCTGGCTTCACCCTCACCCAAACCTCACCTAGACCTCACCCAGACCCCACCCGCCAACCCTTCCTCCCTCAGGGACAAATACTTTATACCTACTGAGCACCTACCAGGATAGGGAGGCCACACAGATCAATAAGGCTTAGCTTTCAACCCAGTGAGTTTGAAAGGAGACCACACATTAACTGTACTAAATACATCTCTCCCCGAGAATCAATCTCCAGGGACTCTATTTCTTATGGAACAGCCTCTGGAATATTCCATCTGGCTCCTCACCACAGGGTCTCTCCTGCCCCTGTGCCGCTTGCTGCTCAGTGTCCACCTCTTGCCACAGAAGCAGAGAAACCCTGTCCTCTTGCTGCTCCCTGAGCACACCCAGCGTGTTTCACAGCCTCTTCCCTCTGCCTGCCCCGGAGCCACCCGCCCGTCAGAGCCTGTTTTGCAAATGCAGCCCAGCTCAGCCATCGTGACCCACGCTGGCTGTCCCTTTGGAACTGTTTGTAAAATTAATCCAAACAAACGCTAAGAAATAAAGGACAAGCGCTCAGCCCCCCGACCATTTGCTCGGGTGGCGGTGGTCTTCACAGGTCTTATCACCTGGCTGCAGAGAATTTGAGAATAAGCACTTAGAAACTTTTAAGTATTTTACTGTTGCCATGTCCAAGTGCATGATTTTGTATTTCACAAAAGGATTATTTTTCGATGGATTGGGAATTAACAAAAACAAAAGCAAACACCTGGCCTTTCACTCCAGAGAGCTGGAAAAGCAGGCGGGAAGAGCCTGTCTCTTCCATGAGATTTTTGTTTTAAAGGTTTTATTTATTTATTTTTAGAGAGAGGGGAAGGGAGGGAGAAAGAGAGGGAGGGAAACATCAATGTGTGGTTGCCTCTCATGTGTCCCCTACTGGGGACCTGGCCCACAACCCAGGCATGTGCCCTGACTGGGAATCAAATGGGCAACCCTTTGGTTCGCAGCCCATGCTCAGTCCACTGAGCCACACCAGCCAGGGCTCTTCCTCGAGATTTGACATTTAGTGCCACCCAACACTGTGGCCGCGGAACTGAGCCGTAGTGCATGGTGTACCACCTCATGGCGGACAGACCCCGTGAAAAACGCTTGGGGTGGTGCAACCTTTATCACCCACGGGGGGCCTGTATGGCATGGTTTCATGTGATGTTGACAACAAACCTGTGGGGGGGGGCACTCAGATGAAGAGACTGATGTGCAGAGAGGGTGACCCCACACTTCCCCTTGGCAGAACCCACAGTAGTCGTCCCTCCTGGGTAGCCAGAATTTGAATTGCTAATATATGAACACGGCTGTTTGAGAAAGTGTGTAAGCTGGTCAAAAAGCATACAGAGAAAATGTAACTGAGGAGGGTGATTGACCCAAATACCAGATAGCCCGTAGGGGAAGTGGGTAAGACTGGTGGCCTGAGGGGTGAGAGGTGGGCCCGTTAAAACCGGGCAGTGGCTTGGTCTGCAGCACTGGTCTCAGAGCCAAGATGCTTGAGATCAGAGCCGGCAACAGGAAACAGGAAGCCACTACAGGGCTGGGCGGGGCTTAGGAAGGGAGCTGGCACCTGGACTCTGGGCCTGCGGGCTGGCCAGTGCCTATGGTCGGGAGGAGGGGACATCGGCATGCCAGGCTGGTCTCCGTTGCCCCAAGCGTGAGCCTGCATGGGGGTGTGAGCGTCGGGGTGGGCGGAAGAGTCATCTTCCTGCTCAGCAGCTCCGCAGGACGTCACAGAGTTAGAAGTGAGGGTGTCCACAGTTGGTTCCTGCCTGGTCACAAGCCCAGACAAGCCCCACAAGTGCCTTTGTCCTTCATGCTGGGTACAGCTGGGGTACTAGGAGGGACAGTTTCTGCCCTTGCCCACCAAATCCTAGGGGGTGACTGGCCCTTTGAGGCTCCATGCCCTATTTACTAGCTGTAAGTATTTATTCATTGAAGATTTATACCCACCAACTTCCTCCAGGGTTAATTTTGCTCAGTGGGAGCACTCTGAGGTCACCTCTTGCTAAGAATAACCCAGCAAGGGAGGGAGGGGAAGGAGGGGGCTGGGAGCAGGCGCTGAGCTCAGCCAGAGCGGCCCAAAGCCAGTAGTTACTTCACGTTGAAGCAGAACCTCCAACGCAACGCCTGAGAGAGTGAGTTCCAGAGGGCAAAACCTCCCCACTTCAGGGCCAAAGACTGGGGGCACACACTGTGGGAAGTTAGGGAGCCACTCCGGTGCGGCTGAAGCCAGCTGGGTGCAGTTTAACTCAGCCGTTGGGAGCCTGCAGCTCTGGCTCGTTTTCCACCCGGGTATGACCTTTTTGATTAGTCTCCACGTTAAGAGAGATCACAACTCCCCTCTGTGTGTCCAGGCTAGGACAGCTCCTCTGCTCACCCCTGGGACCTGACGTGGTGACTTGTGCCCTCTCGTTCTGATGCACAAAACTTCCTGAATCAGAGTGCTCGCTTCAGCAGCACACATACTAGACACTGGACGATACAGAGAAGGGTAGTGCGGCCCCTGTGCAAGGGTGACACGCAAATTCGTGAAAAGTCTCACACTTGGTGTGGTACCCAGTGGGCGTCCTCACGCCCTTCGATTATCTTGGAAGAAACATGAGTCAGAGCACAATGCGTGGCGTTCAATAGCAAAATCGTGACTTTTCACTATAAAGATCTTCGTGGAAAGCAATCTGAAATGAAAATGAAGCTGAGTTATACCTGGAGTATTTGTGCTAATATGTTAACTTGCATTTCCTTTATAAACCTTAAAAAAAAAAAAAAAAAAGAAAGAGAGAAAAAACTTCCTGAAAGAGTATCTCCCGTCCCTGGGCCCCAGTCCTTGGCCTCCCTGTGAGTCTGTGTCCCGCACGCCGCCGCCCACCCCCCTGGCTTCTCATGTTTGGGAAGGTGCAGAGAAAGCAGGGCTGTCCTGTGGTTTGTCATGAGGTTAGAGACTTTTCTTGTGACTGCCCTGCAGATCCATCTGCCCCTTCCCCCACCTGGTCGGTCAGATCAACACCCACTAATGGCATCCAGTACGGAAGAGCCTGGCCCGTGGGCCGGACCTCAAGCACGAAGACGTGTTGGAGGTGGAGCTGGACTTGGGCCTTAGAAGGGAGGTAACATTTAGAAGTCAGGGGGAAAAGTGGGAGACTCTCCTATCTCAGGACCTTCCTGAGCGAAGGCGTGGAGGGGATTGAGCACGTGGGCACGGCATGCTGTGGGGAGGCCTGAGGGCTGATGGAAGAGGGTTTCATAGGAGAACCATCGGAGAGGTGGTTTGCAGGCAGCCTGGGCGGTTTACACGCCATCCTCTCAAAAATGTGTTTCTCTGGAAAGTTCCTGAGGGGGTGGCAGGTGTGGAGTGACGGGACTCATGTTTGGAAAGCCAGCTCTGGCATCCCGGAGCATGACGGGCCTGAGCACAAAAGAACTCACGGAGCTAGGAGGCCACTGCGCCGCCCCAGAGGAGGGAGAGGAAGGGGCGAGAACAGATGTTTCCAGACCTCAGGCGTGGCGTCTGTGCTATTGTCAGAGACGGAGACTTCTGGAAGGGAGCAGATCTGTCAGGGGCCCTTTCGGAGGCCCCTCCGGACTTATTGGGGGAGCTTCTCAGTTTTGTTTCTCCAAAAGTCCCTGTTTATTTTTATCCCTCCCTGGCCCCTTCCCCAGAGTCACACATTCCAGGGCCACCTCCAGCGAAAATCCAGCAACCCCTCAGGTCCCAGCCCCTCAGGTCCCAGCCCCTTGACTGCTGGAGCCGAAGCTGCACCTGTGCCACTCCTGCGGCGGCAGGTACTCGCCGGCACATGCGTCTGGGCAGAGTTGTTGACATGGGTTTTCTTTCATCATCCTCGCCCAGGGAATTTTGTGTTTCAGTTCTGCCACATCCAGAAAGATATAACCGAGCTGGAAAAGCTCCAGAGAAGGGCAGCTAAGTTGATATGGGGGCGTCCAGGCTGCCAAGCGAGGACAGGCTGAAGAGGTTATGACTGCCAGGTCTGGAGAGACCGAGGCGGAGAGGGGATGTGCTTAAAGCTATGAAATCATGTCACAGGGTGGGGCAGGATGAGCACACCCCAGGGCTGAGGTGGGGGTGGGGAGGGGCCCATCAGAAACTTTAGAAAGGTGCATGCAGCACAGAATAGAAAGCTCCATTTTCCGTGGTGCGTTCCCTTCTTACCAAACATGTCACCCTAGGCATGGATGGTAGAGATTGAAAATAGAGAACTTCAAAAGAGATTTGCTTAAATACGCAGATCTCCTATACATAATGGCTTTTGCAAGGAAGTCTTCAGCTCCCTCTGAAATCCTTTGAGGTTGACTTCAAAGAGCAGAGCCAGGCCCTCTTCCAGGTGGACAGGTGTCCCTGCTGGAAGCGGAGCCCGGAGTGGGCCGGCCACTCACTAGGCATGCTCGTTCTTGCATCTCTTTGCCATGACCAGCGGGGGCCCGGACTGAGTGACCTCTAAGGCTTCGGTGAGCCTTGAAGTCCTCAACTTGAGACACACACTCATGTACCCATGCGTGGAGAGATCCTCGGTGGAGGGTGGGTTCCCAGGCTGGGACCAAACTTTCCAGAGTTGGCCTGTGGTCTCCCGTTCTGCTGTCCCTTGACCCCACTGCTGACCCTTTTAGCTGCCTCACCGGGAGAAGGGAATTTCAGGGATCAGGTTCCTAGTTACAAAGTGATGGAGCCTGGCTCCAGTCACCCCAGGGAGGCTGAGTAGGGAGGTGTTTGGGATCTGTCTTTGAAGTGAGTGTGGGGTGGGCCTCTCCAGCTCTCCCTGTCTCAGGGCCACTTCCAGCCAATCAGATCAGAGGGCTGCTGGGGAAGGGGCTGCAAGAAGGCCTGGGACAGAGGAGAGGGGGAGCTAGGGCCCAGTGCCAACGCTTGGGGGGCAGGGCTGCCCTGCTCAGTTGGATCATGCAGCCGTTTCCTGAAACTGGAGTCAACCTGGGAAAACCCAGGGCTTGCTGAGGGGATGATGGGCCTGCAGGAGCCAAGGGAGTGGGATGAGCCGTGGGTGTGAGTGGATGGCGACCGCTCTGTGATTTTGTCGACATCCCTCGGTGGCATCTTAGCCTTGCAGAGTAGGAGGCGTCTCTGGGCAGTGGTGCACAGCCTTGCGTGTCTGTGTCTGTGTATGTCTGTGTGTCTTTAATCAAGAGGCCAATGCTGGCCCGACGCCAGGGTTCCTGGCTGGCACAGAGCTGAGCACTGCCGAGGGTCTTAAAGGCACAATGGCAGTAATGTGGGGAAGGAACGCCAGGGAGGATGAGGTGAGGCCAAAGATGGGCAGGGGAAGGGCCCTCTGGGCCTCCCTCCCCAGAGCTGCCAGGGGTCTGGGGGAGAAAGCCCCTCTCAGCCACAGCCCCCATCACCAGAGTAGAGGGTGAGTCAGGCACCCAGAGCCAACCCAGGACCTTGGCTTCTACAGCCAGGGGCTCCAGGTCGCCCCTTGCCCACCTGGGCCCAGGTGAGCCTCACAGTGCCCTGTGAATGGGCTCCTGTACCCACAGATGCCAGATATTGTTTCCCTTATTTTTTATTTGCCACACTTTAGGTTTTTTTTATGTGTAAATATGATAACTATAGTAAAAGGCCTCTCAAAAATTACTTTCCTATTTGGAGCCTTTGACTCTGCCCACCTTGGGAGACAAGGCCTTACCTGTGAGGGAGGGGTGGGAGTTCTGGGGTTCAGACCAGACTTCCAGCAAAAGCAGGGTGGGGGTGGGGGTGGTGGAGAAATGGCTTTGGCCTGGACAGGGTCACTGCAGACGGCTCCTGCTTGTTTTGCCTTGCCTTGCTTTGCTGCTGGCTTTGCCTTGCGGTGGCTGCTGCCAGGGAAACAGCCTGCAGCCTCTCCAGGCCCTGCTTAGGCCCCTCAAAGCCTCCTTTCCTCTAAGGGGCCCTTGGGATTTGAGGTTGGGCTTTTCCAGAGACTCAACCCAGGGCGGGAGGTGGCTTTCAAATGCCTCCCCTGTACCTGGGTTACTCTGGAAGCTTCACCACCTAGAAGGTGCGTGACCCGAGGTGAGCCTTGGAGCCTTTGTCCCTCAGCAAGATGAGGGTGACACTACCCATCAGATTAATTGTGACAATTGACTTTATTAATCTCTACGCACATTTACGCTGGGCCCTGTGCTCAGTGCCAGGAGCTGTGGGTAGAGGGCCAGAAGGGAGCGAAGCGAAAAGATGAATGAGACAGCTCACAGTGGAGGGGAGACGCAGCAAAGAAGTAATTAGGTGCAGTGTGAGGGGCGCTGTAACGAGGTGGGGTGGGTGAGTGTTCTGCAAACAAACGAGGTGTCCCGAGGTGGGCCGGTGGGGGTCAATGGGAGCACGGCGTGGACTTTGACCTGGCTCCTGGGGCCAGGCTGGGGCTTTGGGAGCTGGGCGTGGGAGTGAGGTGGCGGCCTCTGAAGACCAGGGCCTGGCCCAGAGCCCTCCCAGGCTGGTATGCGTGTGAGGGACAGACAGCTGGGACGTTAAAATGTCCTTTAGAACAGTGGTCCCCAACTGCCCAGTTGGTGGAGCTCCTGTCCCCACCCCTAGCCCCGCCCCCACATTCCCAGAAAAATCTGGTCCCTGGTGCCAAAAAAGGTTGGGGACGGCTGCCTTGGAAGACAGAAAGTGGAATGGCGAATGGCAGTTGCCAGGGCCTGGAGGCAGGGTCGTGGGGAGCTGACAGGCACAGATTTTCCATTTGGGAAGATGAAAAAGTTCTGGAGCTGGATGGTGCTGATGGCTGATCCACAATGTGAATGTACCTAACGCCGCTGCATTGTACACTGGAAAATGGTTAAAATGATAGATTTTGGGTTATGTATATGTTATCGCAATGGTTTTTAAGTTTTTTAAAAAATCAGTCCTTCAAAAAAAGGCAGCCCCTGGTCAGTGCCCCTGCCCTCTGCCCAGGGCTTCTCAGCAGCCTGTTCTGACACTGGCGTGTTGGGCCGAATATACACTTCGTCGCTGAGGGTGCTGTCCTGCATCTTGTAGAGCACCGAGGGGCACCCCTGGCCCCTGCGCACAAGAAGCCAGCAGGCCGCCCCTCCCCAGTGTGTCTGAGACGTTTCTGGTGGTCACCACTGCCTTCTCCCACTTGGCATAAGCCGCTCACAGGAGAAGCCCAGGGAGTGTGTAGGAAGCAACCGTGAGGCCTGTCTCTGCCCGTAGGAGGCGGCTGTCCCAGGGTGGAGGGGTCTTGCTTGGAAGGAAGGCAAAAGTCGACAAATTCTGAGGGCCCCCAGGAAGTAGTGGGCAGGGTTTGCAGGTCCAGAATGAAGCGTAGTGGGCGTGGGTAGGTGTGTGGTGGGCGACATGATGAAGCTGCACTCAGATCTGTTGCTCCCACCCACCCACCCAGGGGAGAAGTGACGGTGCTCCTTGCTGCCATTCCCATTCGGCCACCTCCCCTGCCCCTCCCCTTCCCCCCAGCCCCTTGGGGGAGAAGCAGAGGAAGATGGAATTGTCGCCTACAGCTGCTGGTGGTGCCTTCTAACAGGGCCAGGGGCTCCACCCCACAGGAAAAACGAGTGACTCAGGGTGTGCTGGGTCTCCTTGCAAGGCAACAACAAAAAGAAAAGCAAACAAAAACAAAATCTTTAGCAGTTAGATCTGATGTGCAAACAAAGGTGAAACTCCCTCTAAGTGTAAGAGCAGGCTGTTCTCTTAACCTAGTCTTCAGCAGTCAGGAAGCAATTACGAATCCTGAACACGGGCCAGGTGCCTGACTCCACACGGAGTATAACCAGATGAAGGTCCTGCCTCCTAGAGGCACAAGCTCACAGTGACAGGGGGAGGGGAGGGGAGCAGAGGAGGGAGCTGACGGGGAGGCAAGGAGGCCTGGCCTGGCCGGGACAGCCTCTCCCATTGGCTTCCTGGTGCAGGTTATTCACGTAAAATGCCCTTTTGGGGAGTTCCCAGCTTCTCCCCAGAG
Organism: Macrotus californicus; assembly: GCA_007922815.1. Classification (NCBI taxonomy): domain Eukaryota; kingdom Metazoa; phylum Chordata; class Mammalia; order Chiroptera; family Phyllostomidae; genus Macrotus; species Macrotus californicus. The sequence goes on along the minus strand of VMDR010000772.1, from coordinate 80,938 downwards.
ATTTGATGAGTCGCTTTAGTCCACTTGCCTGTGGACCTCCTCCTCTGTCTCAGTGGCCTGCCCAGTCACCCTGGGACCCAAAGATGGCCAGCAAGGAGCTCAGGGTGGGCTCTGGGTGGGTGAAGTGGAGCAAGGAGTCCGCAGCAGGAGTCAGTAGCTCCCCCTAATCCCAGAGCGTTGTTTGGTGCAGGCCAATCCCGGGGGCGGGGAGGACAGGCAAGGGAGCGTGGGGAGAAAGGAGGGTGGCAGCTGCCCCTGGGGCTGGAGTTGGGCAGAGTGCTCCCCTGCCTCCCCATCTGCCCACCTGGCAGAGGGCGGCATGTCTGTGCTCTCAGATGGGCCGGGGCCCTGGGGTTTGCTGGGCGCCCAAGCAGGCACTCCTGGCTGACTCTGCTCTGGAGCCAGCAGTCAACAGGAAGCGAGTCCAGGGTGAGAGGAGGCTGTGTGGTCCCTGGCAGGAAGTGGATGACAGCAGAGTTGTCTTGAATAGCTCTGTGGGGCCTGGAGCTTGCCCCAGCTTGAGGTGTCTGTGGAGTAGCAGGTGGCTCGAGGACAGAACACCACCATGACAAGGGATGGGCCCTGACTTAACCGGCTCAGCCCGAGTGGCTACCAGGAACCCCACCCTCGCCTCCCTCAGAGTGCCCTGTTTGGGCTCTGGGGTGGCTGTGGGGCCCACGTGTGCGCCACTCTCCAGGCTGCCTGGGCCAACTTTCTCACACACAAGAGAAAGTCTTGCGGGTGAGGGGATTTATGCCAGGGAGGGGCCCTCTAGGCCAGGGAGCCCTGTGGGTTTGAGCTAGAAGGTGGGACACACCGTCTGCATCCTGGGCGGAGGGTGTAGGTTCTGCCACGTGGCTATGGCAGCTGAGGAGAGAGATAGGGCCTTCTCGCTCCACTTGCATTCCTGTGTTTGACCTTCTGGCTCTGCTGGCTTCGGCCCTCAGTGCCCAAGTCTCGTGGAGGAATTCTCTATTCTGCTTCCGCTGGAGGCCTCCCCTTCCTCTTGCTGCAGCCACCCCCGCATCCCACATTTGTAGCTTTCCATGGGAGGCTCTCTTCCTGGAAGCAGGCCTGCCCCAGGCTGCCCCACACAGCCAGGAGGACGGCTTGGCCCGGGTCCTGGAGTTCCCTCTGCCCACGCTCATGCTGCTCCATGTGCCCGGAGCCTCATCCAAGGAGGACTCCGGATTAGTTCTGGTTTTTATTTTTGTTTTCTCCCCAAGGTCCTTGTCCCTATTTGCCACCTCTGAGGGTTTGTCACCAGACAGTAGCAGGCTCAGAGTTGAGGTCGTAGACCCCTAGAGCAGAAGCTGCTTTGGAGATTGCCGGGCTGTGCAGGGCGGGCCTGGGGAAGCCAGGGCTCTCTCGGCCTTTCAGGGTGCACTCGAGTGGTACCACTCTCTTGAGGGAATTTGGCTGTTTCTTCTCATACTTAGGTGGGCAGGCCATCACCCCTAGCCAGTGCCCTTCTGGGGCCCTGGCCTACGGAGATCCGCAAGTGCACAGAGCTCTAAGTGCGTGCGTCCCCTGCAGCAAAAAAGCAAATCAGCCCGAAGGCCAGCCACCGGGGAACTATGTGACTAATCTGTGGGGTGTCCCCTCCATCGAATGTTGGGGCAGCCGTGACAGAGAGTGAGACAGACCTGTGTGCACAGGGTTGGAGGGGTGCCCGCTCTGCTCGTTCAGTGAAGAACAAGCCGCAGAACAGCGGGTGGGATAATGTCCTTTTATAAAAGAACAATTCTGGACCAGTGTGTGAAAATATATGTGTAGACATACAGCTTATAGGTGATGGTAGGTGCATAGGGGAAAAAAGTCTCGAAAAGACTCTCGCCAAAGTGTTATTAATGGTTTACCTATGGGGAGTGATTTTGAAGGTAGGGAATGGAAATTTTTTAGAGTTTTTACATTTTTCGTAAAGATTGTATGTATTTACTTCTTAGAGAGAGGAGAAAGGAGGGAGAAAGAGAGGGAGAGAAACATCAGTGTTAGAGAGATACATCAGTTGCCTCTCACACGCCCCCAGCTGGGGACCTGGCCTGAAACCCAGGCATGTGCCCTGACTGGGAACCACACCTGCCACCTTTTGGTTCACAGGCCAGCGCTCAATGCACGGAGCCACACCAGTCAGGATGGAATTTGAACATTTTTAACGCTACTCATTTTTGTGGTTTGAATTTTTGTAATATATGTGTCTTTTATAAAAAGAAAAAAGAAAGACTTTAAAAGAAGGAAAACACTTCCATTGATTGGTCTAGCCCAGTGATTTTCAACCTTTTTTATCTCATGGCACACTTAATTACCAAAATTCTGTGGCACACCAAAAAATATATATATTTTTTGCTGATCTGACAAAAATAGGGAGAATTTTTATTCATTCACACAGGACAACTATTATAATGCTGGCTGTTGTCATTCTTTTATTTGACAGTCTAAGAGAGTAGAGGTCAGTGTCCCTGATGGAATGGTCAGGTGTTGCGTGTCTTAAAAATTCTTATGGCACATGGGTTGAAAATCACTGGCGCAGCCTATTTATCTTGTACAGGTGGGGACACTGAGATGCCCTCTCAGGCAGCACCTTGCTGAGGTCGCAGGCCGGCAGCGTGTTTGCTGAGCTGACACTGCCCGGCCTTCTCAGGGCAGGTGTTCTGCGGAGGAAGCTGGCCAGCAGGGCTGCAGGGGGCAGCCTGGTACCCATGAGCATGGCAGAGCCGAGCACTGGGGACACTTGCCTCTTCGGCCCCAAGAGAACACCTCCCTTCCTTCTGAGATATCCCAGCCTACTTGCCACCAGATTGCCAAAGACAGAGTGCTCTCCAGAGCATGCTCTGTCATCACACCTGTGCTCGCTCTGTCCTCACCAAGTGTGTCACCTCAAGGGAATCACAAAACTCACTGAGCGCCTCCAGGGGAGACTGGGCAGCTCTGAAGGGGTGACGGGTGAGAGAAGCTTTGTTCTCCGTGCACCAGCACTTACAAAGGACGGTTACGGTTCCTCTTGGTGTGATTCTTTTTTTTTTTTAGTTTTTTTTAAAAGCATATTTTATTGATGATACTATTACAGTTGTCCCATTTCCCCCCTTTACTCCCCTCCGCCATGCACGCCCCCTCCCACCTGTATTCCCCTCTTTAGTTCATGTCCATGGGTCATATATATAAGTTCTTTGGCTTCTACACTTCCTGTACTATTCTTAACCTCCCCCTGTCTATCTTCTACCTACCATTTATGCTTCTTATTCCCTGTACCTTTTCCCCCTCTCTCCCCACCCACTCCCCTGGTGATAACCCTCCATGTGATCTTCGTTTCTGTGATTCTATTCCTGTTCTAGTTGCTTGCTTAGTTTGTTTTTGTTTTAGGTTCGGTTGTTAATCACTGTGAGTTTGTGCTCATTTTATTTTACTTTATTTATTTTTTAGAGATTTTATTTATTTATTTTTAGAGAATGGGGAAGGGAGGGAGGAAGAGGGAGAGAAACATCAATGTGTGGTTGCTGCTTGTGTATCCCCAAATGGGGACCTGGTCCGCAGCCCAGGCATGTGCCCTGAGTGGAAATCAAACCGGCGTCTTTTCCGTTCACAGGCTGGCACTCCATCCACTGAGCCACACCAGCCTGGGCCGTGCTCATTTTACTGTTCATATTTTTTACCTTCTTTTTCTTCGATAAGTCCCTTTAACATTTCATATAGTAAGGGTTTGGTGATGATGAACTCCTTGAACTTGACCTTATCTGGGAAGCACTTTATCTGTCCTTCCATTCTAAATGAAAGCTTTGCTGGATAGAGTCATCTTGGATGTAGGTCCTTGCCTTTCATGACTTGGAATACTTCTTGCCAGCCCCTTCTTGCTTGTAAGGTTTCTTTTGAGAAATCAGCTGAGAGTCATATGGGCACTCCTTTGTAGGTAACTATCTCCTTTTCTCTTGCTGCTTTTAAAGTTCTCTCCTTATCTTTAATTTTGGGTAACTTAACACTGATGTGTCTTGGTGTGTTCCTCCTTGGGTCCAATTTCTTTGGGACTCTCAGAGCTTGCTGGACTTCCTGGAAGTCTATTTCCTTTGCCAGATTGGGGAAGTTCTCCTTCATTATGTTTTCAAATAAGTTTTCGATTTCTTGTTCTTCCTCTTCTCCTTCTGGCACCCCTATGACTCGGATGTTGGAATGTTTAAAGTTGTCCCAGAGGTTCCTAAGCCTCTCCTCATTTTTTTGAATTCTTGTTTTGAATGCTTGTTCATTCTGTTCTAGTTGAATGTTTCTTCCTTCTGGTCCATTGATTTGAGTTCCAGTTTCCTTCCCATCATGGTTGGCTCCCTGTACGTTTTCCTTTATTTCACTTAGCATAGCCTTCATTTGTTCATCTAATTTGCAACCATATTCAACCAATTCTGTGAGCATCCTGATTATCAGTGTTTTTGAACTGTGCATCTGATAAGTTGGCTATCTCTTTATCGCTTAGTTGTATTTTTTTCTGGAGCTTTGATCTGTTCTTTCATTTGGGCCTTTTTTTTTTTTTGTCTCAGCAAGCCTGTTGCGTAGTAAGGAGTGCAGCTTTAGGTGTTCACCAGGGCAGGCAACCCACATTGCTGCGTTGTGATGCTCTATGTGGGGGAGGGGTTCGAGAGGGAACAATGCCACTTGCTCCACTCTCTGCTGGTTTCCAGTCACTTCCCCCACTACCCACAATCAAATTGGGCCCTTCTGGTGCTGATTCCCAGGTGGGTGGGCTTGTGTATATTCTAGGACCCTGTGGGTCCCTCCAATGAACTCTCCTTTGAGGCTGGGAGTTTGTCTGGCTTCTGCATCAACCCCCACAGGTGTTTTTAATCAGGTTTGAGGCTTTATTTCCCCACCTGGGACCCTGGGTTGTGTGGTCTGTCTCGATCCCCGGTTGTTCTCCCCGGTTTTTCTTCCCGGTTTATCTGCGCGTGAATGTGGGACCGCCCGGTCTGCAATCCACTGCCTCACCTGGTCTGCCAGCCACCGCTTTGTCCGCCTTGGTCCTCCAGCCGCTGCTTTGCCGTGAGTCCTCTCCACTGCCTGTCTCTGCCCCTCCTCCTGATCTGGATGAATGTTTCTTCTTTAACTCCTTGGTTGTCAGATTTCCATATAGTTCAATCTTCTATCAGTTCTGGTTATTTTGTGTTGAAATTCGTTGTTGTCCTTCTTTTGGTTGTGCGAGGAGGCACATTGTGTCTACCTACGCCTCCATCTTGGCTGGAAGTCTCTTGATGTGATTCTTATAGCAAGTTCAGTTCTTAGACTCTCAGGGACAAAACAGTGCATTTACTCTGTGGGGTGGGGGAGGTACCTGGGACCACGTGCTGGAGGGTGCGTGCTATACAGGCTGCAGCTGGGCCGTTAGCTCTCCAGGGTCTGAGCACCCGGGAGAGCCTATGGGGGCCAAAGCTGAGGGAAAGACTGGCGCTGGGCTTTGAGGCCCAGAAGAACACTTTTTGGGGGGGAGACCCTTTGACCCTCCTGCTCCGACAGCTCGTCACTGAGTTTAGGCCTTGAGAGCCCGAGAGGAAAGCTGGGAAGGCTCTGGCACAGAAGGCGGATCAGAACCTTCTGAGGAGGGGTCTTGATTAGAAGTAGGGATATTGTGGGGAGCATTTCTTTTTAATGGGGCTGCAGAAGGCTGGAGAGCGCTGTGTCAGCTTGGAGAGTATAGGTGTGGGGGTGTAGCTTGGGCTGTGGAGCCAGGCTGGCAACTCTGGCTGTATTCTTTAAGCAGGAGTCTATGAGCCCCTTTTCTTCAGGGGGTCCCGCCCATAAACCCCCTGACACTGAGCGGAATTGTGAGTATAGGAACATCATGCAAAACCGCACGAACATTTATGTGAACAGAATTGTCTGGACAGACAGTTTACAACTTTCACCAGAATTTCAGAGGTCAGTGATCCAAAAGGGGCTGAGATCACTGGCCTGACCCTCTCCTGTGTTGTTTCTTCATCTTTCCAGGTAGAGAGCAGTGACACGCCGAAGGACCCCGCGGTGACCTCCAAGTCCCCGTCAATGGCCCAGGACTCAGGCCCCTCAGAGCTGTTACCCAATGGGGACTTGGAGAAGCGGAGTGAGCCCCAGCCAGAGGAGGGCAGCCCTGCTGGGGGTCAGAAGGGCGGGGCCCCAGCAGAGGGAGAGGGCGCAGCCGAGACCCCGCCCGAAGCCTCCAGAGCCGTGGAGAATGGCTGTTGCACCCCCAAGGATGGTCGCGGAGCCTCCGCGGAAGACGGTGAGTCCCTGGCTCAAGGGGCAGCCGCTGTGGGGCTTGCCTGCGGGTTGGAGACTCGGCGCCTCACTGGTCCCTGAAGGCGTGGGCTGGGCCCTGGAGCTGCAGCTCTCCTCGCCCAGGCTGGGCCCCAGAGGCTACTGTCTGGGTGTGGCCTGCACACAGGTTTTTTTGGCCCATATAGTATTTTAAATATTTAAACATGTAAATTGCCAATATTTAAAAATCAAGACATTTCTCATAAAACTCTGGAGTTTTTGCTTCTTGTGAAAAAAAAAAAAGGCTAGACCTGGCAACAGTGTGGGTTTGCAGACTGCCAGTGGTTGCTGGGCTGGGGTGATGGCAGTCCCCATCCGCCCCCTCAAAGGCTACTTGTGCACCTGTTTCCCTCAGCCCCTACCTGGCCTGTTCACTCTCCCATAAGACCTGTGGCTTCAGGGATTGCTGTGTTTTAGCCCCTGGCCGGGGTGATCGGGAGCAGCAGGTGCCCTTGTGGGCATTAAAAGCCCAGCGAGTGTTCCACAGCCCGGTTGTCCCAAGCCCACCACAGTTTACATGACTGGACTAAACTCTGGCTGGGACAGACTGGGGTGGGGGAGGGGCGGCGGTCAGTGCATTGCCCAGCCCCGGTCCCCTCTTCCTCCGTTCCTCCAGGGACTTCTTGGCTTAGCCCTGGAGTCCTGGAAAGTTGCCCACTATTCCCTTTCAGGTTAAGCCAGCGATTTCAGGGCCAACCAAGCTGTAAACATGCTAGTAATGAGCACAACCAGCATTTGCACAGGGCTTCACAGTTTACGCGGCGCCTTCTCACACATTGTCACATGTGCTCCTCCCAGGCCTGCCAGGTTGCTTTGCATATGTGCACTTTAATTCCAGAAAGTCTTCCTTCCAAGTGCGTGCGGTGGGATGATTGAATTGATTAATTGGCATAAATCATTTTGTATGGATCCAAATCTAACATTCATGCAGGGTTGAGAGCATCTCCAGGAAAGAGATTTCCAAATTTATGAAAAAAAAATCCTTCATTTATTATTCAGCTGATATTTATGATACTCCTGCTATGTGCAAAGGGTTTTCTGAGGTGCTCTGTGTTCATTGTTTTACTTCTCCAAACAACCTTCTTCCAGAGGAGTTATTATCCCCATTTTCAGGTGGAAAAAAAAATGAGGCCTAGCGAGATGAAGTGACACGCTCAGAGACCCCGAACCCATAAGTGGCAGGTCCAGGTTTCAGTCTGTCCCGGTCTCTGGCTTCCGAGTCGGTGTATCCTTCCACTCTCCCCTTTATTCTGTAGTGGAGTTTGGGGGCACTGGTCCTGGGCTCTGAGCCTCACCCAAGCGCCTCCTGGGACGCGTCCTGATATTTGGTGGGGGTGTTCAGGGGCCTGGATGGAGTGAAATGGAGGACGAAGGGGAGGGGCTACCATCCTCCTGTTAGAAAGGCCAGGTGTGCAAGAGCAAAACCTGCCCACCTTTCCTATCAAACATGCTGGTCCCGGGAGATCTTGGCTGACCCCCAGCTTCCTGGGAGCCCCCCCACCACTGGCACCCAACTGCGGCCCAGGGTCCAGGCAATCCTTTCTGGCTGGCAGGATGGAACCATAGCTCCAAGGCTGCTTTTCACCTTGAGGGTTTGCTTTTGGTTTGGGATTTCCCTGTCTCCATTTCCATTTGTTCTCAGGAGCTCCTTTTTCAGTCAGTCAACAGGTATTTATTAAACACCCCTTTGGTCTGTGCCAGGCTCTAGAGAAATCCTCATGAACAAAAACTTAGTTTTTGCCCTCAAGGACCTCACAGTCCACTGGAGAGACAGACACTAATGAGAAATCTGCAGTGAAAAGGGTGTGATTATACCCAGAGATAAGCTGTCAAAGGGAAAATAAACATGATTCTATGAGGAACTATAACAAGAGCCCAGCTGGCCTGGGCTGTTACCCCTAAGCTGAAGGAGGAGCTAGGCCTCCCCAGGTGAGGGGTGGTGCAGAGAGGGAATGAGGCCAGGTCTAAGAGCTCCCAGGTGGGAAGGAGCAGGGCACTCAGCGACCTGACAGGAACCCACAAGGCTGGAGTGGAGAGAGCAAGAGAGACAGGTGAGAGTGAGGGGAGGGCAGACAGGCCCAGGGCGGCCTTTGAGGCCACCTTCCCAGGGGCTGACATAGTGTGCTGTACATTTTGGAAAGGTCAGTTTGCCATCTAGATCCTGGAATGGTGTGAACAAAGGGGCCAGGAGGCAGGGCGAGTGCTTAGGAGCTGCTGCAGGCACAGAGGCTAAGAGAGTGGCTCAGATGAGCGAGGCGGCCACAGGGATGGATAGAAGGGGACAAATGCCAGGGTCAGGAGGGGAAAGGGGAGAGATGGTCAAGGTTGACTTCTGCATCAGGTGGATCTTCCTCAGAGTCTTAATGCTGAGCATGGTGGGCAAAAACGCTCTGAGTTTCCTTGATCACTAAGTCTGGCCTTAGCACTCCTGCATGGCTGCAGCAGTCCAGGCAGAGGAGAGGCTGGCAGGGGTTAGAGCTGGTGGGATCCCTGAAGGCCACTGTGAATTGCCGGATCCTGAAGCTGGCGAGGTGTTACCTAGGGAGGTGGGCAGTGGCCTCCTGGAAGCTTGGCCACCGTTCCAGCATCAGCCACAGAGAGGACATGCTCAGCTGCTTGGTTCTGAGGAGGAAGGAAATGAAGGACCCAAGGAGGAAGGGACTGAGCTGTTTCCCTTCAGTTCCCCTCATTCTAGGCTTTTTTTCAGGGGCCTCCATCTGTGTCTCCTGGAAACCCTCTTGCAGGAAAAATCGAGGGCTCTAAGATGGAGTTCCTGTGGGTGGAGCACCCTCCCGTGGGCACTGCCAGAGCCCCAGGCCCTGAGAGGACAGCCAGGAGAAAGAAGGAGGGACCGGAGATGATGAGTAATCCGGACAAGATCCACCTGGACAGGCAGGTGGTGGCCTTAAGAGGGCGCCTGTGCTCCCAGCAGTAATGTAGTCATGAGGCTAACAGTAAGGACAGTAGAGTGGCTTTCTTTTCTCGAATGTGTTGAGTGTTCTGTGTCCTTGCTACTCTGAGTGGTCCACCTGGCATCGCCTGAGAAGTTACGAACACAGACTCTTGGGCCTCACCCTAGACCTAGGGCATCGGAATCCGCATGCTAAAGACATCCTCATGATCTCAGTGTGCATTAGGGCGAGAAGCCCTTCTCTTCGTGTGTTCTTTAATCTCTGTGATCCTGCGAGAAAGACTCTTTCATCCCCATTTTTCAGATGAGGAAATTGAGGGTTCAGAGAGTTTGGTGACCCACCCAAGATGGTACAGCCACTGAAGGACCAGATTAGGGTCGGCATGGAGCTCCTCTCTCCTCACACTGAGCACCCATTATTGGGCTGGTGACTGCCCTCTGGGGCAAGCCTGGCTCCAGCCTTGTCAGTGAGATTTAGGTTCATTTGAAAGGGAATTTGAGTGTAGCCCCAGACCAACAGGTAAGTGCTAGAAGCACGCTGGCCTCTGCTGCCTCTAGGACCACGCCTGCCAGGGCCAATCGGGCAGGCACACAGCCAACTGGCCCCGCCTGTGACCCTGGGCCTGGGCCAGGAGCAGATGGACCTACTGCAGAGGAAGTGTTGAGAAAGCAGCTGACCCTCCTTGACTCCGGACAAGTGCCGCATTCTGAAGCAGCCCAGTTTGTTGTTTTGCTTGCTCAAGTGTGTGTGTGTGTGTGTGTGTGTGTGTGTGTGTGTGTGTGTGTGTGATATCACTCAACTGGGCATGCGCAGAGGCCAGTCCGTCCGGGAGAAAATTCCAGAGAGTAGGCAGTTAGAAACTACATAAGGAAAAGTAATTCCGTTTGGGAGAACGTGGGGCCAGGCAATAAGAAAAGGGGAACATCAAGTTGGTGCCGGATAAAGTGAACTGTCTTTCCAGCTCAGGTAGTAAGTCACGCTACTCCCCGTGCCTGAGTTTCCGCATCCGCAAAATCTGGGGGCCATTGAAGTACTCCCTCATCCTGACCATTTCTTTCAGCGGCTGATTTGCCTTCATTCGCATGAATAAATGATTTCCCCTAGATCAAATGTCACGGAGGGCCCTGGTAGGAAACGATGGAGGTCCTGGGGGTGCCATCAGGTCCGAGGGCAAGCGCCCCCTTCTGGCAGCGCAAAGCCCCGCCGGGCAGAACGTGCTGGGTGGAGAGGCGCAGGGCACTCGGGGAGGGGGGGCGAGAGGGGGGCTCCGGCTGGCCGGGTGGGGAGCCCCGCTCTAGGGGCCCCAAGAAATGTTGGGAAGCGTGCAGTGGAGAGAGGACAGGGCCTAAAGGAAACACGTTGGAAGAGACTGAGAAAGTCCGGGTGAGACCTTGAAAGGCCTGTCGTGTACAAAGCGTCAGCGAGTACTGCGTGCGCCCCGCGACCGACATACGCGCTTCCTCCCTCAGTCCCCCCCACCCCCACAGCCAGCTTGGTCCTGCGGGCGTGGCGCGCCCCACGTGTAGTCCGGGGAGTGCGGGTGTGCAAGGCGCCCGGATGCTCGTCCTGCCACCCTGCTCCCCCAGGGCTCTGGGTCCCAGGTACCCCAGAACTGCCCTGGCTCCTTGTCTGGTGAAAGCGAAGGAAAGAAACATCCTCTGGGGGCTGAGGATTCAGAAGCCTTCAGTGCTGTGGCGGGTTTCCGCTTCTGAGCCAGGAGGTGAAGTAGGGGCTGTTTTTTCCGTTTTTGCCTCTTCGTGTCCCCCTCCGCCTCTGCCCTCCCCGCTCCTCCCCCTACCCAGCTACCACGAACCAGCCTTAGTGACCTTCCTGCCTGTGGGCCCACTCTCAGAACTCCTGGCTTCAGAGAAAGGAGTTCTGGGGCTCAAGTGGAAGGAAGGCTCACTCCCTCTGACCGCCTGTAGGAGGCCCAGGAGGGTGTGATTAACCCACCTCCCACCCCGGCCGCCCGTGCCCACTGCGGGTAGTGCTGGGCCTGGGACCTGGCCTCTGGGAAGTGAGGACCCATACAGGACCAGGGTAGGAGGGCAGCGATATTTCGAAGGAATGTGGCTGCCCTCCTGCTTGGGACCAGGAGCAGGACAAGGAGAGAAGAATGTTCTCCTAAGTTCCCCTAAAAACAGCGCTCCTGGGGCTTCTGCCTGCAGGGGACCCAGATGAGGAATTGCAGGGAAGAGGCGCGGGGAACCGCTGCCTGGGGAAGGGGAACAAAACTTACTTGTATTGGGTACCTACTAAACGCTGAGCTCCACTCTAGGCATTTAATGTTCCCAATAACGTAGAGTTTAGGAGGTTTATCTACCTTAATTCAGTGAGGAGACAGACCAGGAAAGGTTGCAGAGGTCTCATGGAGACAGTCGCAAACCGAGTCTTCTCGAATGACGGCTGAACTTAGGACCTGAGAATGGGGTGGGAAAGGGGGTACAGAGGCAGATGTCAATAATGGAAGCATAGTTTGGGAACTGCAGGAGGACCTTAGAAATTATCTCCAGCATCTTTATTTTCCAAATGAGGAAACTGAGTCTCATAGAAATGAAGTTGCTTCACCTGAGTCTTGCTCCAGTGGCCCTGTATGCCACTGCTCTCCCCACCCCAGGGCCAGGGGGAGGCTGTGCAGGCTGGCCCCTTCTCTGGGAAGGGAATTCTGGTGACTGGGAGAAACAGAGTGGGGCTACTTCCACAACAGATGACCCCCTCTCTGTGCCTAGGACAGAGTCCATGGGCCTGAAACCACGGCCCTGGCTTTTGTGGCCCAGATTTGGGTCTCCCACCTGCCCCAGTCCTTCCTCTGCTCTGGCCATGCTCTGAGTCCTCGGGGCCAGCGTGGCGCCTGGTATCTCTTGGGCCGTCACATGTGACACACGAACAACTAAGTGGTTGGAGGACCCCTGTCCCCATGGCAGGCACCCCAGGCACAAGGTGGGGCCTCTGACCCACTCGTGTAACTCTGCCGACAGTTCCTGTGTTCTTCCCTCTCCACAGGCAAAGAGCAGAAGGAGACCAACATCGAAACCATGAAAATGGAGGCAAGTGTTTTCCTCAACCCCAGGGGCTCTGTGGATCCCGATTCTAGGAGAAGAAAGCCACTGCTCTGGCCAACCGTGGCGAGTGTGTGGGAGGGAAGCCTGAGGTGGCCCCTGTCCCCTTCTTTACACAACCCTCTGTGAGGAGGAGAGAAAGTGGGTGTGGAGGTTGGACATCCCCCAAGGCGGCCATCTAGTCCCCCTCTGAGACCAAGCACCTCCCCTCCTGGTGTATGCCCATGTGTCTCCACCCCCCAGCCACTCAGTCTCCAGCCCAGACAGGGCCTTGCCCAGCACTTGGCAGGGTTGGCACCTCTGGCCGGGAGTCAGAACTCCTGGGTTCTTTCTGTTCGAGGTGAGTGCCTCCTCAGTTTCCCTTCCACGAGGAACGAACGCTGCGGTGGGGCTGTCAGTGCCCACCTTAATGGCAGTCTGTCTCTCTGTTGTCTCTCTGTCCTAGGGCTCCCGGGGCCGGCTTCGGGGTGGCTTGGGCTGGGAGTCCAGCCTCCGCCAGCGGCCCATGCCGCGGCTCACCTTCCAGGCGGGGGACCCCTACTACATCAGCAAGCGCAAGCGGGACGAGTGGCTGGCACGCTGGAAAAGGGAGGTGAGGTGCCTTCTGGCCTGGGCCCCAGCCGGTGCCACAGTATCGGAAAACCAGAAGTTAGCTTCCGCCGCCCCTGAGGCTGTTGCCAGTTTCCTTCGGGTTAACCTGTCACACTAAAGGGGCCTGCTCAATCCCTAGGCAAGGAGCAGTTCCTTTGTTCTTTCAGCAAATGTTTACCAAACAACTACTGAGTATCAGGCAGCGGACTTGTGCGTGCCTCCTGCCCTCGTGGAGTTGGCATTCTGATGGGGGGACAGGCAGAACACAAGTAAATGGGCTGAAACGGAGGATAACAGAGGCCTACTCCGGGTAGGATGGCCAGGAAAGCCTTCTTGGAGGAAGTGACATTTAAGTTGAGACCCAAAGGAACTGAAGAGCTGGCTGTGTAGGAGCAGGGTAGGAGAGAATATTCTAGGCAGAGGAAGCAGCACAAACAAGACCCTGACTTGTTTGGCTGAATGAAAGGTCAGTATGCCCTGAGTGAAATGAGCAAGGGAGAAAGTGGAGCCAGACAAGGCTGGGAGGCAGCAGGGGTCTGGTCGTACAAGGCCAGCCGAAAGCTGGTTTAATTCTAAGTGTGCTGGGATGCCATTGCTGGTCTCTGTGCAGAGGAATGATGGGAAGGGGATGGAAGGGGCAGCGGCGGAGACGCAGGACAGGTCCATGATGGATGCTGGAGATAGGATCAGTAGGGTATGCTGATGAATGGGAGGCATGCAGGAGAGGGAACGGACGGGCTCAAGGGTGACCCCCAGGGGTCTGGCCTGAACGCTGATGATGGTTGTGTCACGTCCTCAGATGGGGAAGACTGGGAGGAACAGGTTTTGGAATGTAGAGTTCAAGGTGAGATGCTGAGGTGCCTGGTACCTGGGCGGAGGAAGGTGCAGGCGGGCTACAGACACAAAGGTGGGAAGGGAGTCAAGAGCGGAACCTGGTGTTTAAGTGGAAACTGATGAGCTCACAGCGGGGGGTGGGGGGTGTTGGCGGTGGCGGGGGGCCGCCACCGCTGTGGACAGAAACCAAGTTCCAGGATTGCATTTATAGAAACCCCTACATTTATGGGCTTCGTCGAGAGCAGGGGTGGCAGGCAGTGGGGACAGAGAGGAAGAGTCGCTTCCTTCTCCTGGGAAGAAGCCAGGAGAAGAGAGTGGGGTCTCAGAGAGGTTTCCCAGGGAGAGTGGCCACCCAGCCTGTGGAAGCTGAATCTGTTGAGACATGCCCATTGCCTCTGACAAACTGGAGGTAGCTGGTGGCTTTTCTAAGAGAAGCTGTGGTGGGGGTCGTGAGGAGGGTGGGAGCCAGCCTGTGGAGGGCTTCAGCCACGAGAGGAGTGCAGACAGTGGAGAAGGAAAGGCCAGGGGAAGACCAGATCCCCCAAGGGTGGGGCTGCTGTCCTGCATGTTTGATTAGAGAGAAAGTGGGTTGACCTACCAACTCCGGGAAGGGACCGGAAATGGGAAGTGCTGTGAATGGCCACCACCTGGGGCATTTCACCCTCACTCTCACTTGTCTTCACCCCAGGCCTGCAAAGGAAGGCATTATCCTCAGGACATTGTTTGGGGGTTTGCTGTAGAGAAAGTTCAAAACAGGGTGGGGGTATGGCCACCTGACTGTTTGCAGGGTCTGGGAGGGCAGAGGGTGCTTTCCTGGTAGAGCCTAGAAAGGGGGCAGCCAGTTCAAGTCTAGGAGGAGAGAGGACTCAGACCTGAGCAGTAAGTGTCATCTTTGGGATGGAAATTGGGAACTGGGACCCATCTCCCCGTCTCCTACAAGGCCCCACTCCTGAACCCCCCCCCGCCCCCCCCCCCCAGCCAGGGGAGGGGCTTTGCTCTTTGAGCCCTTGTTATGCACGGTGCTGTTCCTGCCCTTCCTTAGCCTGGGGCCAGAAGCTCACACCAAAGGACTTTTAGACCTACAGAAGTTTCTAGAAATTCCTTAGTCCTCAAACTGTTCCCTTGAAGAAGCAGTGTGGAAGCTTGCACTCAGTTGTAATAAAATAGGAAACCTGCCCTGGCTGGATTGAGCGCCACTGAACTGAAAGGTCACCAATTTGATTCTCAGTAGGGCACATGCCTGGGTTGCGGGCCAAGTCCCTGGTTGGTTGGTTGGTTGGTTGGTTGGTTGGGGGTGGGCGGCGGTAGGGGGTTGAGGGTATGTGAGAAGCAGCCAATCGAGATGTTTCTCTTCCCCTCTTTCTCCCTCTCTTCCCCTCTCTCTAAAAAATAAACTTAATCTTAAAAAATAAATAAATAAGGGAATCTTTTCTCAACTTGTTGGAAAAATTAAGATAATAAATACGTTTTCTCAATTTTAAGTTTCCTACTAAAATTTAAGAAGACTTGTTTACAGTGAACCTTTTCTAACACCCACAGAAGATGCGAGAGTAGAGTAACGAACCCCCATGTGCCTATCACCCAGCTTCAACAACCATCACAAGCTTTTCTAGAAAATCTTAAACCTTTGGCCTCTGTTTCTTCCCCATCTCCAACTCCAAAAAGAGAGTCCCCCCCCCACCCCCCACTGTTCCCCAGGCAATGTCACCTGAAGGTCCATCCAGCATTTCCCCTCCTCAGAATGAGACACCTGCTCTTTAAAAGTTCCTGCAGGGCGCTGTCACAGAGCTGACACCCAGAGCCCTCTGCATTGGAGTGCAGAGCAGGATCCTGGGGCTACTGGAGGCCGAGAGGTTCTTAGTTGTTCCATGATAGAATGAGGGTCTGGGCACCTCAGGAAGAGCATCGCCCAAAGGGACTCAGATTCATTCTTTTGTTTTTTAAGATTTTACTTATTTTTTTAGAGAAATGGGAAGGGAGAGAGGAAAAAAAAGTGGAACATTGATACGCAGGAGATCAGTTGGTTGCCTCTCACACGCCCCCAACTGAGTACCTGGCCTGCAACCCAGGCATGTGTGATGACTGGGAATCGAACCAGCGACCTTTCAGTTTGCGGGCTGGCTCAACCCACTGAGCCACACCAGCCAGCCAGGGTGGGACTTAGACTCATTCTGCAGGGGGTCATCCGTACATCAGCAAGAAGTGGCTTTTGGCTTTTGAGGGAGGAATTAGAGTTTGGGGGAGGGTGTTGCGGGAAGAGGTGTAGTGTGTGCAGAGGCTCCGAGGCACGAGGTAGCATGGCCTGTTCAGGAGTGGACGCTCGTGGTGGTAGAACGCACGGAGCAGGGCACTGAGAGAGGCAGGAAGGTGTCTGGGGCCAAGGTGGGTGGGGCTCATGTGCCCTGCCCTGGGGCTCCCACCAGACTCCAGCCTGCACCTGCCCCCCCCCACCCCTGCAGGGCCTTCTTCCCCCCAAACCACCTCCTCTGCGTCATTTCCTTCTCCAATGACCACCTTTGTCGGGCAGTCCACAGTCATTAAGTGAGGGCTACTCTTTACTTTTCTGTCCATCCGAGATTCTGTCCATCCGAAAAGTCCCCAGACTTTCTTGCTCTCCTGCCCGCAAAAAAATCTAAGACACAGAATACCACAAAATGAATGAAATTGAAAACAAGTGGATGAGGGAAATGGGACCTTCCTTCCTTCCCCAAGGCTGAAGTGGGAATTTCTGCTGGGGCTGGGAAGCCATTGTCTTCTGTCTGTCCCAGCTCCTATTCTCTGCGCCTCTTTGCTAATTTTTTTAAGGATCAGGCTACCTTAATCATGACGAGGCCCTGCTATAGAACGGAGAGTGGGTCCCTGTTGTCTCCCCTGTCACATCAGAGATCCTCTGGCTGTTTCTCGAGGCTTCAACCCTCACTGTCATCCACCCCACTTCACTACCATTCTCTAATGTGAGGGGCCAGCCTCTCCTTTGTACCTGCCATGCTCCTTCCTTCCTCTTTGCCTTTTTGCGGGTTGTGCTTTTCCCTCTCCATTCTTCAGAGTTGAGTTCAAGAGCTACTGCCTTCTCCAGGAAGCTTTCCAGGATTTCTCTAGTCTACACTGACTTCTTACTTTCTCTGCACTCCTGGAGCCCTTACTGATAATATTGTTGAATTTAGCACACAATTTCTTAGAGTATTTTTTCACTACTTAATGTGCTAATCATGTCTCCTCCCATTGCACCCAACCTGGTAGGTACTGGGCAGGGAGAGGAGGCTCAATGAACACCTGGTGGTTGCTAAGCCGTTGGGAGGTTGATGAATGTGCGACCCTTCTCAGGGAGCTCGGCCCTTGGATTTCCAGGGGTGCCGGCAGGTGTGTACCTAGAGAATGGCATGGGGCCCGAGGATCTGTGTGGGCAGACCCCCACAGGTAAGGCAGTGCCTCGGCTTCTCCACACTGCACTCCTGCTGTTCCCACTGGGCCTTTGCTGTCAGGAGCGCAGGAGAGCCTCCCCTGGCCTGGGAGAACTGGCCCGGGCTGTGGTGGGAGGACAGAGCTGAGGTGACTCCTGCTCCCAAGGGAAGGCGAGTCCTGGGACCCTCTTTCTACTGATTATCAGAACGAAAGGATCCAAGGGAGACTTAGGGTTCAGGAAGGGTTTCTCACAGGCACTACTTCACTGGTTCCCAACACTGCGAGGCGAGGCGGAGGGGTGCAGAGTCCTAGCCAAGCAGCTGGAACAGCTGTCCCCCCAGAGGGGAGGGGCTTCGGACTCCATTTGTGGGCTTCTGGTTTTAGGATTCAGCTACTGCCCTGTGACATTAGGACTCTCTTTGTAATCTCTTCACTCCAATCTGATTCTAAGTTGCCTCAAGGCAAGGATACCTGTCCTGCTGATCTAGAATCTGGTCTCTTTTTCACTCTCAACCTGAAGTGGGGAACTCATGCGTTCTTACACTTATTAGAGGCTTAATACATGTTAAATTAGTGCTGATAACACAGCCCTAGCCAGGTGGGTCAATTGGCTGGAGCCTTGTCCCAATGGGCCAGGGTTGCAGTTCGATCATGCTCAACCAATGGATGCACAGATGGGTAGAGCAACAAAATCAATGTTTCTCTCTGTCCCCCTCCCCCATCCCTCCCTCCCTCCCTCCCTTTCGCTCTCTCTAAAATCAATAAATTAAAGAAATCTGTTTGAAAAAAATAATGATGATAAGAAATAATCTTTGGTCCAAATATTGCAGTCTCTTCCCCTCCCCTCCCCCAACACTCAGACCCCACCTCCCCTGCTCTGCCCACAGGCTGCCCAGTGGGTAGCAATGCTTCACATTCCTGAAGGGAAGGGTCCCTTTGGAGGTGAGTTCAAATGCTGACTTAATCTCTTCCCAGGTGTGGGACCTCAGGCATCGCTTAACCCTACCAAACCGAGGTCCCTCCACTGTGGCTGCATGGGGTGTGCTCTGTTCTCCCTGGTGTGTCTTCTCTCCACGGGGGTAGCACTCACCAGTTCATTTTCTGCCTCTGCCCTTCTCAAGCCTGTTCTGTGCTGGCGCTCCGACCACCTGTGCTCCCGTGGCTGGCATTCAGAGGGAGAGGTGAAGTTTTGCTGAATGAATAAATCTAATCTCAGTTGTCTGGGTTAATAAGGTAATACGTAACATTTAAAGCTTCTAGCACAGGGCCAGCATATAATATCAGCGCGATCATTTTTTTAAATAAATTTAAATTATATAAGTTTTACACAGATATATTCTTATTGTAAACCCCCCCCACCATTTTCATTCCACCATCAGAGGTACCTGACGTGGCTTTTCTATCCATCTCTGTGTGCATGTAAATACGTAATTTTGCTTCACAGTTCCTTTTCCTTTTCCTTTTTTATTTAAGTGGAACCATACCACAGTTTCATTTGACGGCTTGGTTTTTCACTTACAATAAGTCTGGGCAGGTGAGCCACGTGGTCACTGCTCTATTCCACCCTGTGCATTGCCGTGATGGTATTTAACCATTTTCTTCTTGAGCACTCGTGGTGTGCACAGTGCTCTGCTGCATAAGCATCGCAACAGTAAACATCCTTGGTTGGGCCTCTTTGTACATCTGTGTTTCTCTAGAAAGAGAAAACGCCAGGTCGAAGGGAATGTGTATTTTGCACTTTATAAAATCTGCCAAATTGCCCTCCAGAAGGGCCAGCACCAATTTCTGCCCCTACAAAGAGGGTAGGAGAAGACTCCCACCTTTGCCAACATCAATGTTTTGCTAATCTAATGGTTGGGGAAAATGGTATCTTGTTATGATTTTAATTGGCATTTCCCAGATAATAAGTGAGGTTGGACATCTTTTCATATGTTTATTGGCCATTTGCGCTGCTGCTGCTGCTGCTGCTGCTTCTATGAGCTGAGCAAATGTTGCTTCCTCTTGCTTTATAACCCTGCAGTCTCAACAGACTGCTTCCTGTCTGCCCCGGGAAGAGCAGCCTGCGAATGTCCACAGGGTCTTCTTCTGCTGCGCTCTATTCCATGAATAAGCCATCACCACACACCTCCTAAGCAGCGGGCACTGTGCTGGGGGCTTTGGGAATAGGTGATCTCCTGGGCTTTAGTATAGGAGACAGGAGAAATGGCAACACAAAGTAGACCATTAAGGACAAAAACCAAAGTATTAGCAAAATATGTAAAGTAGCAGCTTTAGGGTATTCTGACCAGCAAACATTCCACACTTATTCACCACATGTAGACTAATGACAACCTGAACTTTTTCAGAGTGGCCTCAAAAATAACATCAGGCTTCAGAGATGATGCTGTTTGGAGCAGGCATGACAGTATTCTCCACCAAAAGGCTGAACACGTTTTAAAGGTACTCCCGGGACAGCCTGTGAGCAGTTGTGACTTCCAGGGCTGCTGGCCTTTCAGATAGGCTGTGACCTTGTCACCACAGAGGTTCCCCATTGTCTCTTAAGGTGGGCTGTTTGCACACTAGCGTGATCCCTTCATCTAAGAGGGAAAAGCTCTTTGAACAACCACCATTTTTTTGGTGGTAAGAAAGCAAGGGATTGGGGGTGGGTGGGTGGTTGTCACTCACCCAGGATCTGGCAGCTGGCCACAGTGAAGCCTGAACTAGGCCAGAGGGGAAGGACTTTACTGAGCACCTACTGCATGCACTACTTTCACGGTAACCCTAAACTATGATAAAGTTAATTCATGTTTCAGGACCCATGACGTGGAGGCCGCCCCAGTGGCGCTGGCCCACATCACAAATCTAAACCCAACTCAGCTGCACTTACGGGAAACACCTGTCAAGGAAACCTAACATACACCAATCACAGTCCCCCAGCTCAGCTTTAGCTAGTTGACCTTTCTCTAGAAAAATAAGACCCACTGGCCTTATAAGGAAATCCCCAACTTCCTAGCCAATCCTGTGCTGTTTCCGCATTGCCTCTTCTAATGCTCGGGAAGAACAGTCCACTGCTTGTGAGGTACTATGTTCCCCCGACCCATGGATTGTTCTCCCTTGAATAAAGGCCATCAAACGCATTATTAAATTGTATAGTTCTTGTTTGACCGATATACAATCCAGAATTAATATAAGAACTATTTGTATCCAATTTTACTGTTAGGAAACGAAGAATCCCCGGGGTGAGTGGGTAAGAGCCACATGGGCATCTTTGTGGAGAGGTCGTGTGGGCAGAACTGGACTCCAGCTCCCATGCTGTGTTTGTCTGCACCCACACGGCCCGGTTTGCGGTCTCGGCTCCTCCTGAAACTGAAGTGAGGGGCTAGGAGGGGTGGGGGGAGGGGGGGCTGGCCTGGCCCTCCCGCAGGCTGCCTCCTCTCCCCACCTCTTCAGCTGCAGGTGTTCAGGCTGCTCCCTCTGTGCCAGGTTTGGTCCGTAAGTGCCCCCAAGGCCCGCCCCCTGCTCCACTCACTGGGTCCCAGCCCTTGCTTTGCTCTTTCTCGTGATCATATGTTGGGTGTTGTAAGACGGCATTGAAAGAAGGTTGGAGTGAGATTCTGGAGGCTTGGGTTCTGGTCTCAGCTTCTGCCCCCTGTCAGTCCCGGGGACCTGTCTCTGCTGTGCACTCCAGTTTTCTCATTAGTGATGTGGCAGATACAGACTAGTAGACCCCAGCAATTCTAGAATTTCATAATCTGGGGAGGAGGCGGGCTGGAATCAGGGTCTGTAGCTCCCCTTGTGTCCTTTACTGGCTTGTCCCTAAATTCTGAATTAAATATTTGAGTGAATTCTCAGGCTCACATAAATGCCTCTTCAAGAAGCACATACATAAAGCATCCTTATGAGGATCCTTTAAAAAAAAAAACTAGTAAAATTCACATGTTTGGTGGTAGAGTCTAGTGTTCCTTCGTTCTCCACTGCTGTCCCCGTTTCCTCCTCTGTCATTTTCTGCCGGGAGCAGAAAGGTGGGACATGATGCGCATCTTTAGACACTAGGTCTAGGTATGAGGGAGGGGCTTGACTTCATCACTAAGAAGGTGATGTTGTGGAGCACCACCCTCTGGAACACACAGCTTCCCGCGGTATTTCCTTAGCTCGGGAATTCACAGCCCTGCTTTTGGCTTTGGTTGCCAGAGATCTGCCCAGATCTGCTCTCTGCTCCTTACTGCCAGTTTTCATTAACCATCCAGTCATTGGTTTATTATTTCACGTAGTTCTTGCACCCTGACTGAGCAAATACTGTGTGCTCAGGCTGCAAGATAACACCGGAAGTGTCTGGGTATCTCCTGTGTTCCAACATTTTCTAGATACCGAGGAAAGAAATTGAAAGGGAAATCAGAATCCCGCTCTGGGATGCCACCCTCCCCTGGGAGAGGGAGGCAGGTGAGTGAATAAATTGTGCTGCTGAAATCCAGTAAGGGGTATTATAGAAATATGAGGAGTGGGGACATGGGAGTAACCAACCAGCTCTGCCCAGGACCTTGGGGAAGTTTGCCAAAGAAGGGACATCATACAGGCCCTCCACTGAAACCGGAGTTTGCCCGACAGGGACCGGGGGGAAGGGCACTGAGGGAGTCCTAAGGTAGGTGGTCCAAAAAATTCTCTAGGAGTTTGGAGTCCAGAGCGCCTCAAGATTTCTTGCATACTTAGTTCAACTTTTAGAAGCATTCTCATAGCACTTTCTAGAAGGCAGAAAACAGAAAAGATATGATGGTGATGTTTTCTGTGCGCTGCTTGAAAAACCAGACCATTTGTCAAGGAAGTCCCTGGGATGCTCAGGCAGCGGGTGTTAGGCTGGACCCTGTGACTCTGTCAAGGGGCCAGTACACTAGCTGCAGGAGTTCACGGCCTTGAACTAAGTCCTTACTGAACACACACAGCACTGTGCTGGCGCTGGGGAGCCCGACGGACACTGCGCTCAAGGCGCACGCTGCCCAGCGGAGGAGGGGTGTGTGCGGAGTGTTCACCGTCAGCCTCACTGTCAGTGGAGCGCAGGGCTCATTCCGTGCTTCTGGCACCAAGTCTGGTGAGCAAAGAAGGGCCAGGGAACTTCTGGGGAACCCCTGGAAAGCTTCTTGGAGGAGGTGTCCTTTGAGAATTCCAATAGGGATACTTAAGGAAGGCATTTTAGGGAAAGGAAGCATTGAGGACGAAGAGGAGGCATGAAGCTTCTGGATTGTTTAGGGAACAGCGAGAGATCTGGTCACTAGGGTGTGGCAGTTGGGGAGAGAGTGCAAGAAGAGATAAAACAACACGGGAGGATGATCAGGGAGGATGATCAGGTCGTCAAGGGCCTTCTTGTTGTAGTGAGGAATTCAGGCTTCCTCCTGCGGTGGGGACTGGGATGTGAGAGCACTGGGTGTGCGTGTTAGGAAGACAACCCTGGCAGCGTCGTAAGTGGCCCGGAGAGCGGGTGTTTAGAAGCAGGACCAGTTAGGAGGGTGTTACATTTGGCTTTGAGGGTCCAGGTAATGGGGATCAGGCTTGATAGGATTGATAGAACGTGTCTCTGGTCAGACCGAAGGGAGAAACCTGCCTGGTGTTCGGGGAGTGGGGGAGGGTAGCATTACCTGCACTAGTGAATCGTGCCGGGAAAGCAGGTTTGGGGCAGGAAGGTGGTGTAGACTTTTCATCTTCTTAAGAATGTGTGTATTTTGATGAGCCGGAACTTTTTATGTTAATAAAGTTCAATTTCTCCATCTTTCATTGGTTAGTGTGTATGTGTCTCTAAGAATCCTCTGCCTGCCTCAAGGTCATGGAGATGTTTTTTTAGAAGGGGGTAGTCTTTGGAATTAGGTTCTAGACAAGCTGCTTTTGAGAAGCCTGCAGGGTGGCTGTCCACGAGGAGAGGGTTAGCAGGCAGCTTCCAAGGTGTCAGCGGCAGACATGGAGAGCAAGTGCAGGCTGGAGAGCAGGGAGGGAAGGGCTGAGGCGTGGAGAGCAGCCCTGTATTGGAAGGAGCAGGATGTGGGGGGACAGAGACTTGCAGTGTCCGGGAGCAGCTGGCAACCAGGACAGACTCTGAAAGGCATTCTGGAACCAACTGGAGGCCCACGAAGCCCCCCTTTTCACCCATCTGGAGTTCTTTCTAACACTGTTGAGTCTCTGTGGTCGCCCTGTGCCTCACCTCTCAGTTCACACTCTCCCTGCCAACTGGCTGTGTGTGTGTGTGTGAATTTCACCACTTCTCCGACCTGACTCTGTCATAACCCTTCACAGATGCCATATTCCTCTTTAGCCAACGGGTGGTGGGCAGTATGCATGTATTCACATTGCACTTCCATCTCAGGTTGGTTAAGCAAAAACAGGGATAAAGCAGTTCAGTCCCTTGTACATTTGAATGTAGGTGCAGTTTGAAAGGTAACTTCATGGGGCAAAAAAACAAACCCCGAAAAAAAAACGTGAAATTGACTTGGACATGCTTTGTACATGCCAAAGGTGCTATCAGAACCCAGTGTTTCTTAAAGAGTGGGTTTGTGTCCTCCTCCCTCACAGTCACCTGGGCAGGGCGCTAAAAAGGCACATTCCCAGGCCCCATTCTGAACCAATGGGGGCAGAATCTGTGGGTCGATTTCTGAGAAATCTGCTTTTCTAGCCAGGTGCCTGGATGATTCTGGGGCATGGGAAAGTTTGAGAACACTCAAGCTGTGGGTAATTGAAAGTGAACTAAATCTGACACAAGACAGATTCCCCCAAAGATGCATTTACTGTATCACGGACCACCCTATCACCCTCATCAGGGGTCTCGCCGCACAGTGGAATCATCCAGGAGTTTTGTTGTAATTGCCCCTGCTGGGGACCCTGCTTTCGGGTCCTTAGTGAAGGGCGTGGCGCAGCTGTTTCTCCAGGTGATTGGTTCTAAGGTTCAGTACCAAGTGGAGGGAGAAGGGCAGGCCTCTAAGGCTGGCAGAGCTAGGGGAACATTTGCAGACATGGGTGGGCCGAGAGGCAGGAAAAGACTTGATACCGGAATTCAAATTTTTCCTTTGGGATAGAGATGATAGGTGTTCCTGCTGCTTTCAGCCTAGTTCACCCCAGTGCTCGATGGCTGAGCTCCTCCGGGTCTCCTCTTTGGACTGTGAAACTTGAGAGGGTCTGCATGCCTGAATCTGAATGGTGGTCCTAAGGCCCCACCCTTTGACTCCTGGAGCCCAGCAATGGCAGGGAGGAGGGGAGGGGGGAGCAGCCCCGGCCTCTGGGCTTTACGGGGTGCCTTTGACCCACATCCCTCCCGAGTATGAAATTAACACTTCTCTCCAGGGTCAGGTTTCTAAAGCAAAGTGACAACATCGATGTGTCCTCAAGCAAACTTGTCATAAGGTTCTTTCCACCTCTCAAATGTTCCGCCCTCCTGACTTCCTTTGATCTTATCTGTAATATTCAGCAGATAGTTGTGGTACCATTAGACTGATCCAGAGAACCTAGGCATTTATAGAAGGTCTTGTCCTCAGCGTGATCCCCTGATCCGTCTCAGACCTCACAGCCACTCCTGTGGATTTTCCTGGTCAGGAGCTAGTGAGGTCTGGGGCCCTGCAGCATCCCCACCCAGCCTGTGCCCTCCTCCCTCCCTGGAGGACAGTGCACACCCAGCAGCTTCTGGGTGTGCTGAAGGATGAGGGTGATGGTGAGGGAGAGTTGGGTTTGTGGAGAAGCCTTCCCCAGTGGAACAGGCCTGGAGCTGTGGGGAAAGAGAAGGCAGATGGGCACAGGGAGGCAGGAGGTAGCAACTGCAGTTCTGGAAGCCAAGGGCAGGTCTGGCAAGTTTGGACTTCCAAGCACACGCCATTAGGAAGTGTAGCACTGACAGGGAGAGAATGGGGGACCTGTGGAGGGGTCAGGGCTGCTTGGGGTAGTGGTGGGGAGAGATGAAGTAAGGGGTCAGTTTGCTCTCTGGATCAGAATTTATCACAGTGGGTCCTAGAACAGGCGCCAGGCTGCTCCCGTCCCGAACAGATAGGCAGACAGCTGCGCCTGTGCTTCTCGCCCTCCCTTCATCTGGCAGGAAGCAGATGCCATTGCAGACTCCCCCAGAGATCTGGCCATTCCTGTCTGAGAAACCTGGGGGGTCGTACTCTTCCTAGCTCACCGTCTCCCTCCCTTGAGTCTTACTGTCTTTGCTGATCCTGACCTCCCAGAATTTCCTTCCTCGTGAGGAGAAAGCATCTCAGTCACGTCATTTACTATCTAATTGCACACTGTCTTGAATGAGGGCTTGAATTCATGTGTGATAGGTCTTAGGCACGTAATTAGGCTGTGAGTCACAGAAAGGTGGAGGCCGATCTCCCCCACCATGCCCTCCAGCTCTGCAGTGTCTTCCCCCAGCCTGGCTCTTTCAGGTGCTTGAGAGGCCTAGGGCTCCTGGATCCTAGTGTTTGGGTGTGTTTCAGGTGGGGTCAGAGGTGCGCTGCCAGGTAGAGCACAGTCTCTTTGGGTTCTAAAACTCTCCTGGCAAGGTGGGTGGGGTCCCACTGCCCCATGGTGTTTGCCTAAGTGCTGCATCTCTCCTGGGCCCAAGTTTGGGGTGGTGGCACAGAGCCCACACATCCTAAGCCAGCACACGGCAGGTTGCCATGGTGACCCTTTGGCTTTTCCTCCAAAAGAGGATGGATTTCTCTTTCAGCCCGTATCCTCCGCCTGGGCTGCCACCATCCTGGGAACCAGACTGCCCAGCCCCGATACCTTCCACTCTCTGCTGTGGGGGCAGCTTGTGGATGGCTCGGTTTGAGTCAGGACCCAGTACCAGACAAAAGCATGTTCTGGCTTGAAGGGGAACTGAAGGGAAAGGCCCAGGAGATGGGGCTTCACCTCAGGCACATGCACTGAGCAAGCTTCCCCCTGCATCTCCTCTCTCCATACCACTTCCTCTCCAATTAAAGGCTCCGACCCTTCAGGTGGGCTCAATCCCTCAAGGCCTCAGTTCGCTCATTGTAACAGAGACAGCCAAGGCATTTAGTGGTTTCCATACCTGGCCGGTATCAGAGTTACCCAGGGAGGTTTTAATAGGTTCCTGGGCTCTACCCTAAGGCTGCTGATCTCCACAAGAGAGCCCAGGAATCTGTATTTTTTAAAACCTTGGGTGATCCTGATACGTGTAAACATGAGTGAGTTTGGAATTCTCCTAGCAAGATGATGTGTGAGGCCCTCATGGAAAATAAAAGGAAGCTCTGCCCTGTGCTGAGGACTGACTGGATTCCCAGGAGCTTCTGACGATCCCCTTGCATCCCCTTGTCAGAAAGCTGGTATTTCCTGGTCATGCTGGCTAAGCCCAGTCCAGGCCCCCACCTTTCCGCCACAGGAGAAGGCAGGAGAGAGAATGACCGAAAAGGGGGATGTTGCCATAACAACCAGCTCCAGGCAGAGGCCTTCCTTCCAGAGGCTGGTACTTCACCCCAGTCATGGAGGTTTCCATGGAGATGGGTTACTGAGGGACAGGGGAAACATTTGCCCCACTTAAAGCATTAGTCAGGAGCTTCCAGAAGGCAGAACATCTCTAGGTGGGAGCCTTGGACCCCTGTCAACTTCACGTCGCCCCCACCATGGCCTCTGCTGTCCCTGAGCAGGTCTGACACTTTCTCCCTGCTTAGTTGCTCTCTCTGCGACTGGTCTCCCTAGCAACAAGTCCTGCCAACTCCTTGCTGTTGGCTTGTCGCTATTTTTAGCTTCACTGCCAGCAGCCCAGTCCTGGTCATTTGCTTGCAACTTCCATGTGGACTGCAGGGAAATGAGAAAACAAAGGTTCTCGCCTCTTTGGGGTATCCTAGACCTGGACCTCTTAGCACCTTTAGAACTTTGCTATGGAAAGTATCTGTCCCCCACTGAGAACTTGGGCAGTGGCTTCCGGGTGAGGCTCCCGAGGCAACTCTGGTTTCAGTTCAGCAAACACTGTTTTAATCCTCCACCATGTG
Source organism: Macrotus californicus (assembly GCA_007922815.1). Classification (NCBI taxonomy): domain Eukaryota; kingdom Metazoa; phylum Chordata; class Mammalia; order Chiroptera; family Phyllostomidae; genus Macrotus; species Macrotus californicus. Next base: position 53,932 of record VMDR010000772.1, on the reverse strand, counting down.
CAAGGAGTTCTGGGGCACACTGCGTCCATGTGAACCTGAGCCAAATCCAGTCCCCACCCTCCAGGAGATTTTAACCTCGTGAAGGAGAAAGCTGAGTACACAATCACCTTAGCGTGGGCCAAGGTTGGCAGGTGCCACAAGAGGGTGGCACAGAGGAGGAGGGACAGGATAACCTTTCCATGGGGGAAGATGAGGGTGAGAACCCGGAGCAGCATTGTCCGGTAGGCCCTTCTGGAGGGATAGAGATGTTCTAAACTCTCTGCCACCCAGTACAGGAGCCCCTAGCCCCAGTGGCTCCTGGGTACTTGGGATGTAGTTGGTGCAACTGAGGAACCGAATTATTATTTTTTTTAAGATTTTATTTATTTACTTTTAGAGAGAGGGGCAGGCAGGGAGAAAGAGAGAGAGAAGTATCAATGTGTGGTATGTGGTTGCCTCTTGCATGCCCCCTACTGGGGACCTGGCCTGCAACCCAGGCATGTGCCCTGACTGGGAACCGAACCAGCGACCTTTTGCTTTGCAGTCCGGTGCTCAATCCACTGAGCCACACCAGCCAAGGCTATTGTTGCTTAATTTAAATAGCACATGCAGCCAGTGGCTACCTTCTTGGACAGTTCAGGTCTAGAGAAACTTCCATGGCGGATGTAATTGGTGAACTGGGCCAGAAGGATGGGGAGGTAGGGTTTGGGCTGGTGGGAGGTGAAGGGGAAGGGGAAGGGCAAGGAAAGCATGAGCAAAGGCACGAAACCCCCACACACATTTGGGGACTAGCAAGTAGGCAGACAGAGTGTGGGGTGCGTGACGTAAGTGCTGCAGATTGTGGGGGCCTTGAGTGCCACACACAGTGTTGACGTCATCAGCAGGTAGGCAGAGGGCAAGAGTGTAGCCTTGAGGCTGCTGAGCTGTAGGTGGGAGGACTGGATCAGAATAGACATCCATATTTACCTCCTGTTCTTTTGTCTGGATAAGGTCTCCTGGCCTCAAGGTCAGCGGGAACGTTCGTGTGGCAGAAAAGACAGTGTCTTCCCAATGTGTGGCTTGGCAGATGGCTTCCCGGGGATTGTGGCTTCTCTGATTTTGAGAAAAGGGACTTTGGTGGTAAATGTGCTGTTTGATGGAAACAAGATAACCTTCCTACATCCTGTGGGCCCTGGATTTTGACAGAGCATGAACTGAACGCTGAACTTTGAGTTAGAACCAGCCAGGCAGGCATGGTATTCCCACCCGGACCTGTGCAAGTGACTGCCCTTTGGTGTCGGGTGAGGGGTGGGGGCGGGGAATCACGGCCCTATGTCTCATCTTAGTTCTGTGAGTTGGAGAGTCACACCAAGATTAACAGTGCATCGTGATGACACTCTTGGGAAACACGGGACAGTGACATATATACCAGGATGGTAAACTTCCCAAATTGTTACAAGGCACGTCCTTGCCACACAGATCCTCATACTTGTCCTGCTGTTTTTTGGCAGCTGACTGGTATCCGAGTCACTGGAAATTGTAATTAAAATTAGAAGTTTGCTTGATGAATAGAGTCTTAAGAGGCATTTTCATCAGGCCTATTGAGTCACTGCTCCCCGCCTGCCTCTCTCTCAGGCCGCCCTCTCCTTTGGGCCCTGCCAGACCCTTCCCCTCCAACACTTCTGTTAGGCTCTTGACACCCACCAGATCTTCTTTTCATCCAGGACTCCTCCTTTCCACTCCTTCTCATAACGTGTCCAAGAACCTGGCTGTCTTACCCAGCTCTGCTTTTTCGGGTGGACCGTCTTTATCTCAATCAAGAGGCCGTCCCGGTAATCACGCGGGGTGGGTTGCTCTGGGAGGTGGAGGACAGAGGGGACCTGAGGATCCTTGAAGGCTGCCCTGGTTTTTTTCCCTGACCTTTTACTAAAGGCACTCTTGCCCTAGGTTGTGATGTCGTTTCTGCTTTGGGGTCTGTCTCTGCCCACGGAACACAAAGGCACGAATCCCTGAGAGGCTAGAAAAGGGTGGCCTTTCCTGTCCGGAAGCTACAGGAGAGGGATGGCACCCTAGGTTGGCGAGGGGACAGCTTTGAGTTCGGGCTTCCTTCTGCTTAAGATGGGAGCTGAGTGTGAGAGGCCACTTCTTTAAGTCAGCCATGAGAAAGTGAAACTCACAGCTCTGATCCCATCTGACGCTTTGAGTCCTGGCTGAAGAAGGTCCAGGCCCAGCAGTATGTGCAGGTGATAGTGTTTAGCCATCTGTACCCCTGGAAAAGGAGGGACCGTACATGGGATGGAGTGTATGAGAAAGAGCCGGGCCAACCAGATCACAGACTTGACTTTGAGAGGAGGCCTGTGGCGACACCTGAGGTGGCCTGTTGACAGGGCCCGGGCGCTGCGGAGGCATCGCTGAGAGAGCAGCTGAGCAAGTCCTATTACGCTCCCTAAAGGGTGGCAGCAGGCGAGAGGCATAAACTCGGGGCTTCTCGTCTCCGCTTGGGAGTCTCCTGAAAAATTTCACCGAACAGATACCGTAGCTGAGTGGAGAGGGGTTGGGAGAGAGGAGGGCCTGTGTGTTGTTGAATATCTCCTTCTTGCCGTGTGGATTCTGGGTCTCACTTGGGGTTGCAAGAGGGTGGTCTGTACTCCCCAAGGATTATCTGGAGGAAGTGTTCTGATTTGGAGGCCTCCCCCCTCTTTGTGCTTGTTAGCTCAGAAGGGTGCTGAGCCCCAGGAGAGACGGTGGGCTGCCCTTCACAGCACCCGTTCGAGCCAGCACCTGGGGCATCAGGTGGTCCTTAAGAGGTGCTGGGTTTCCAGGGCCTGGCAGGGCAGGTGTCATGGCTCCTGTATTGCAAAAGAGAAAGCAGGCTTCTTGGGGTTAAGTGGCTTGTTCAGGGTCATGATGATGGAAGCAGAACCCATGTCCAGGTCTTCTGACAAGTGCCACTGGCCCACCAGCCTTCCCATTGGGAGCGTTCACTTCAGTTCCTCTGCACTTTCTAATTCATCTTGCAAACTGAAACCAGGCTAATCTTTCCAAACCACCCATTCATCTCCTCTTGTCAGAAAAACTGCAATTATTCTTCACTGCTATAGCACCCAGCTATCCACACGTTCCTCTGCACCACTTAGCTTGAGTTGTATTGGGGGTGGGAGGTGGGCAACGGGGTTCCCCTCCCCAGACTAACCGCTCTTATTCCTCACCTGCCCTACCTCATTCCAAATCTAATCCCTCCTCCAGGCCCAGTCTGGGCTCCCCACAGACCTTTTAAACCTCATCTGTCATCCATACAGCCCGTTGTTTGTTGGCTTCTAGGCCGTCCAGACCCCTTGGGCTCGGTATTTGTGATACAGCTATCTTTGCAGGTGTTCGCTTTTCACTGGCTTTTTCCTATCTCTCCAAGTCTAGTTGAATCTGCTCATTCCTTGCCTGTCTGTTCTCCTGGGGGCCCTGCGGACAAGGAGGGGCTTGCAGTGGTGGAGGCTGTCCCTCCAGGCTCCCCCTGGAGGCTCCTGGAGAAGAGGAATGTGGTGTTGAGCTGCAGATGTCTGATTGGGAAGGAAGGAATTGCTGCTGCCCGGTAGTTCTCTCCTTGTCTGCATGTTTGGCTTTCTGCGTTTCAGTTACCTGAGGTCAACCACCGTCTGGAATTAATAAATTTCCCCAGCCGTCCACATTGTAATAGCTGGATGGCCCAGGGTCACCCAGTGCAGGTGACCCTCCTTCTGACAGGTGGTCAGAGATCAATAGCAGTTCACAGTGCTTCGTCAGGCACCTCACTTCCCCTCACGGTGCTGGCATTTTACCACCTCACATCGCCACAAGGAAAGGGTGAGTACAGTGGTATTTCAAGAGAGACTACATTCACATAGGGTACTGTAGTATATTGCTATGATTAGTCTATTTATTGTTGCTAATCCCTAACTGTGCCTAATTTATGAACTTCATCATAGGTATGTACATATGGGAAGAAAGGGTATATATAGGGTTGGGGACTAGCCACGGTTTCAGGCACCTATGGGGAGGGGGTCTTGGACCAAGTTCTGACGCCTCCCATAAGGGGGGGCTACCCTACTTTTGAACAAGCCCCCCCCCCCAAATCTTGCAAAAGGAAAGTGCGAAATTCACGGCCGACCCAAAGTGACCTATGGAACCCAGAGACTTGCCTAGGAAGAGGTTTTGAGAGCCTGAACTCCTCAGCTAGCTTTTGAAGACACCTCTCTCTGTCCACCTGCAGTGGGAAGGAGCCCCCGACCCCTGCCCTTCTTGTTCTGGAGTGCTCCCAATTCTGTGCAGGCATCTTCAGTCTGTCTGTTTGCTTGGAGTTTTCCTGCAGCTTCTTGGGCTTCTTCGCTCATCTGTAACCTTTCTCTTTCTCTTTCTCTTTATTTGGGGATGCTTCTGAGACTCAACTTTTAACAACTTTCCCTGACTGCCCAGAACCTCACCTCTCCTATCGCTGCGCTCGCGGCTTATCTCCGCACCTAGACGGAGAGTGGTCCCTGCCCACTCTCCCTTGTCCCTGCGGCGCCCCCGGGGCTCCCCGCTTGCTCTCCGGACAGCTCAGAGCTCCGGCCGAGTTGGGGGAGAGGGGGCGGGGAGGGCCTGCCGGGAGGAGGGGGCGGGCACCGCCTGCGGCCCTGCCCTGCCCGGCCCTGGGAACCCGCAGGGCCCCACCGAGCCTCAGGCCCCCACGCCCCCGGCCCGGAGGAGAGGGGCTGGCCCACTGCCAGCGTCGGAGGGCCGGCCCCCTCCCCCGGCCCGTTCGCAGCCAACCAGGCAGTCCAGCGGGGCCCACGTGACCTGGAGTTCTAGACAAAGAAAATGTTCAAGCCCTCCCCCCCCACCTCCCCCCTCCCCCTCTCTCTGGCCCCCTCCGCCCCCAGCCCCATCGCCCCCTTCCCCTCCCCCCAGACGGGCAGCTACTTACAGAGCTCCAGGGCCGGGGCTCACACCTGAGCCGGACCTCGGAGGGGCTGCACCTGGCCTTATGGGTAGGTTCCTGGACAGAGCCCTGGGGGGGGTTGGGGGCGGGAAGGCGGCTGGGCCGGTAGGGGGACCTCTGGGCCGCTGCAGCCCTCCTTGCTTAGAAGAGTCAAGTACGCCTCCCTGGCCCGAGTTCTGGAGATGCTGAGTTACTCCTGTCGTACCCACTGCCTCCTCAGCAGCCCCAAGTCCTACTCCTTCCTGTGCTCAGGTGGGACCTGGCTGGTCAGGGGCCAGGGAGAGCAGCCCTGCGGTGAGCTCAGGGCAGTGATCAGTGAGGGCTGGCGAGCAGGCCCTGGGCAGGGGTGCTGGGAGCCCAGGAGTTGGGCTGGAAACAGCACTTCTGCTGAGTTAGCTGGCAGTTGGGTTGTGGGCATTTCCTTGCTGACCTGTGTTCCTGGCTGGTGGACCATGCTGTCCTCAGGCTGTGCCAACCTTACGGCCTCTTGAGAGGGATAGTTTTCCCTCCTGTGTGTCCCTGGAAGCCGCCAGGCAGGCCACCAGGAAGAAGTGGTGCTGGGGATGGAGGGAGCAGTGCACCCCTGACAGGGGCTGTGGCACATCGGTGGGCGCCTTGGTCGGGGGCAGCCTGCGATGGGAGAGGTGCCCGGGGCAGCCCAGGATCCGCTGCACCAGTGGGGAGTCCAGACCTCTGACCTTTGGAACAGGAGGCGGCCTCAGTGCAGAGGGAGGCGGAAGTAGGACTGGACTGGGAGGCCCGGCCTCCACCAGAGCGGCCTTACCAGTGGTTTTCCAGGCTGGACAAACTCCAGGCAAAGTGGCTTCCCTGAGCCACAGTGGCAGGGGAGTGGGGGGAGGTCTTGTAGTGTCTCTCTGACCCTGGCCAGTCTCTCAGCCACCCTGGGGTGTTGTCTTCTGATCTGGGGGTAGGAGCCTTTAGCCCAAATGCCAAGGCTGAGTTAACCCTTCGGTCTCCTATTGTTTGCCCGGGAGATGGGTGAGAGTGAACGTAGAGCAAAAACGGCATTCCCTCACTACCCGCGGCAGACTCCTCTGGTGAGGAGGCCCCTCCCCCACCCAGCCACCGTCTTTGCCCCTTCCCTTTTCCCTTGCCTCCTGCTGCGAACCCACCTCTTCTTCCTCCCCCCACCCCTGCTGGCCTTGTCACGATGGAGGCCCCCTTCCTCCACCTTCGTCTGCCAAAAACTGTTTCGTCTGCCAATGACTGTTTTGGGTGCATGTTCTCCTGCACCCAGTGGGTTGGCTGCACTTAGCAGCCGTCAGCAGCAGCATCTGACAAGCAGGAGGAAGTTGTGGGGGAAGAATAATGTTCAGGAACTGGCTGTGGAGGGTGGAGGGGGAGACAAAAGGGCTGTGGGGAAGGCGGAGGGTGGTGTCAGGCACGACTGGATTCTAGGCCTGGGGCGCCCAGCACCCACCCACTGCTGTTTGCTGTGGACGTGACTGAAGCTCCTTTCCTCAGGAGGCCCCCTTCTCTCCTGCCCTCTGCTGACTGCACACCTGGTTCTGGCTGAGGGGTCTTGTCACCTCTGGTGGGGTCTTCGGGTCGTTCGAGGCAGCCCCCTGGTCTGGGTTGGTCATCAGACCTGATGTTGGAAGAGGCAGGACGGAGGGAAGGGAGCAGAAGTAGCTAGGCATGGCGTTTCTCTGCCTGGGTCTGGTACTGGGTTAGGGCTGCCCCAGCCCATGATTCTAGAAGAGAATCTTCCTTCCCCCTAGGGTTCTGAGTCAGCCTGCCTACCCAGGCGGCCGACCTTCTTGTGGGGGAGGAGGTGGTGGGTAACTGGTAGTAGGAAGGGAGGGCAGAGTCCTGGAAGGTGAGAGTAGGGCTCTTGATGGGGAGCAGCAAGCACTCTGTGCTCTGCCATCCCGTCTCCCCAGCTGTGTGGGGGCCAGGGCCGGGGCAGGGGCCGAGTTACCCCACTTTAGAGCTAGTTGAGTCAGAGACAGAACTGGGACTCCGTCCTTAGCGTTTTAGGAATTGCTACAGGAAACCGATTGGTCCCAGAACAAAGACTTAAAGAATGAATGAAATGAAATGAATTTACAAGTGAGTAGACTATTGAGTTTAAAACCAAGGTTCTTTAACCTGGCACTCGCAGATCTGGGGGTCCATTGACAGGCTTTGGATCGTCCTTGGAAGTCTCAGTACATACATATGTCAGATTCTTATACCTTGGAAAAGGTTAACAGAAATCCTCCGTTCAAATGCTGTTTTACGTTGGAGCAACTCAGCAGAGAAGGGGCCGCTTCAAAGTCGGCTATTCATGAGTTGCAAAGCTAAGACAAGGATGTAGATGCTCTGACTTCCACCTTAGAACTCTTGTTCTCCGGGTTGCGTTCTGATGCTCTGTGCTCCTCTGCAGGATGGGTTTCCACCCTCAGCTCTAAGCTCTGGGGGAAAGCTTCATGCTGAAAGGCATGTCGGAAGTGGGATTTCCTCTCTCTGAGTCTGGGGTGGTGGAAGCGGGTGCAGAGCCGTTTGAGCACCACACGTTCTAGATTCAGTAGCTGGAATGAGATGAGGTGGAACAGCTCTCCAAGCCAAGTACCAAGGAGTTCGTGGCCCTGTGTAGGGGGATGGGAACCCTGGAGCAGGGTGTGAGGAGGAACGGACGGGCCTGCGGGGCTGAGGCCGGGACACGAGGCGAGGTGATGAAAGGACGGTGCTGGGGCCCGGGCGAGTTTGTTGGTGGGGCAGCAGAGAGGGTGTCTGTGCTCAGTAAGCAGTTGTTGAAAGAATAGATGTATGTATGGACGGACCTGAAAGGCACACAGATTCACCCCTTCCTGCTTTGTGTGCCCTTCAGCATGGCGCGGGCAGGCGAGCTCTTACGGGGCTTTTCTGCAGTGTTTGAGCAGATGGGGAGGAGGCATGCTCTAAACACACGGTAGTGATGTTCGTCATCAGTAAATGTCACAACAAAACTGGAACTCTGGTCGGTCTGGAAGCCATGTAGATTTTTCTGATTGCCCCCCAAAATTGTGGGAAATGGCTATGAGGGTCCAGTTCTTGTTTGGGAGATAGGAGGAGAGGATGGGGCCAAGGATGGTGCCTGAGTAAAGGTGCATGATTCATGTCTGACTCGAATTAACCTTTCTGTGTCAGAGGGTGGGCAAGTGGTAGTGGCGAGAGACCAGGAAAGATGAGACCAGGGAGCAAGGTGTCCGTCCCTAGGAGGCAGAGGAGAAGGCCGGAAGTGAGCCAGGTGATTGGAGTTCACCTCTCACCTTCAAGTCTCTCTGTTTTCGTGGCAGGCCAGTTGCCTTGATGACGGAAGAACTGTCTCCAGCTTTTTACCTCCCGTCACTGTCTCCAGACCACAGAGAGATTGAGAGGAGCGCCCAAAGTTTGAGGTGGCCTTGCTGCTTGCCGGAGAGGTCAAGGTAACTTCTGTTCCTTGTTTTCCAGGCTGAGAAGAAGGCCAAGGTGATTGCAGTAATGAACGCCGTGGGAGAGAACCAGGGGTCTGGCGACTCTCAGAAGGTGGAGGAGGCCAGCCCTCCTGCAGTGCAGCAGCCCACTGACCCCGCATCCCCCACTGTGGCCACCACGCCTGAGCCCGTGGGGGCCGACACTGGGGACAAGAATGCCACCAAAGCAGCTGATGACGAACCAGAGTACGAGGTGAGCGGCTTGCTTCCTCATCTGCCTCGACGAGCTCTGTCCTGGGTCCTTCCACTGCCAGCTCCTCCCGGCCTGCTCTCCTCTCTCCACCTGACCTCAGGCCTCTTCGTCTCCCCGATGTTGCTCTGTTTTGGTCCATTCAGATGGAGCTCCCCCCTGGCTGTCCTGACCCTCAGATGCCCAGGGCTGGGGTTGCCGTGGGGGGGTTCCGGGTGGCAGGGCCTCGTGACCGCTGTGTAATGATTTGTGCTCCTTGGGGCTCCAGGACGGCCGGGGCTTTGGCATTGGGGAGCTGGTGTGGGGGAAACTGCGGGGCTTCTCCTGGTGGCCAGGCCGCATTGTGTCTTGGTGGATGACGGGCCGGAGTCGCGCCGCCGAAGGCACCCGCTGGGTCATGTGGTTCGGAGACGGCAAGTTCTCAGTGGTGAGTCTCGGAGTTTGGTGGTAGCCTAGGGGAGGCAGGGGTCTTGGTCCCAGGGCCTACGGTTTTGGCTGATGGTGCAGTCTGGCACGGGGGTGACAGCGGTGGGTTCTGCTTGCCCCCACTCTGTGCGTAAGTGAAAGAAGCCTGGGAGATAAGTAGGTTGCACCGGTCGCTCAGAGAGCTGGGATACCTGCTGAGTTGTTGCCCTCGGGAACCCCTTCCCCAGAATTCCTTGCACTCAGTGCATCCTCACTTGCATGCAGGTCCTTTGTGTCACGTAATTGTTTATCGATGCATCCGGTTCTCTCAAGGACGGGGCCAGGTCTTAATGCCCCCAACCCCTGCCAATAGCCAGGCACATGGTGGGTGCTTGATGAATGTGGAGGGAGGAAAACGAGGGTGGTGGTTGTCCCTCCAGGTGTGTGTTGAAAAGCTGATGCCGCTGAGCTCCTTCTGCAGTGCTTTCCACCAGGCCACCTACAACAAGCAGCCCATGTACCGCAAAGCCATCTACGAAGTCCTGCAGGTGAGTGCCCTCTGTGGGACTCAGACTGCCCGCTAGCCTAGAGGCCAGAGCATCCACGTTAGTCCTGGGCACAGGGTCCACTGCCGGGCCCTGTGGACTCCTTTTTGTCCCCACCTTACTTGCCCCCTTTCTGCACTCTTCCGATGTTCCCCTACAGTCCTCCCCTTCCCTGCCCCTTTGCTGCTGGGAGTCTGCCCTCCAGCCTGTCCTGACACCCGCCCCCACACCTGTGGCCCTCCAGGTGGCCAGCAGCCGTGCCGGGAAGCTGTTTCCAGTGTGCCATGACAACGACGAGAGCGACACTGCCAAGGCTGTGGAGGTGCAGAACAAACAGATGATCGAGTGGGCCCTCGGGGGGTTCCAGCCCTCTGGCCCCAAGGGCCTGGAGCCACCAGAAGGTAAACGCAGGGGCCCGGCCCAGCCTTCTGGGACCCCTGCCAGCCAGGCCCAGGACAGCCATGCCTGGGGAGAGCTGCCAAGGCCTCCATCGTGGGGCCACAGGCTCCCTCCTCTGGGGTCAAGGTAGGGGCGGTACTGCTCTGGGCCTCAGAACAGCCTGCTCCCCATTGCCCTGGGGGCACCAGAGAGGTGGGAGCAAGGAACAAGAGGGGGACCAGGCTGCACCCGTTGTAGGTAGAATGGGGGAGGAAAAGGAGCTGGAATTCTTTGTCAGCTGATAACCATGACCTCATTCCCTGCTTCCCCCAGAGGAGAAGAATCCCTACAAAGAAGTTTACACAGACATGTGGGTTGAACCTGAGGCAGCTGCCTATGCACCACCCCCACCAGCCAAAAAGCCCCGAAAGAGCACAACTGAGAAGCCCAAGGTCAAGGAGATTATCGACGAACGCACAAGAGGTAGTTGGCCTGGCTCTGGAGAGAGTGGCATGGCGAGGCCGGCACTCAGAGGAGTGGGCGAGGCCTTCGTGGCTACCTCTGATGCTGGGCTTCCCTCCCCTCCGCAGAGCGGCTGGTGTACGAGGTGCGGCAAAAGTGCCGGAACATCGAGGGTGAGTTGTGACGGGGCAGCCGGGCAGTCAGTAGTCTTTGCCCCTGGGACGGGCAGTGGGCTGCCTGGTGCAGAGGCACAGCTTCTCAGAAAAGACATGGGACATCAGTACTCAGTGACAGGGTCTGTTCTGCATGTCCCACCACCGCCAGCCTAGTTCACACACACATCTGTCTTCTGGTGCCATAATCTTGCCTTCCTGTCAATGCTGTTGGCTGGTCATTAGGGTTTGGGACACTCCAATGGGTCACAGAGGGTGGCCCCTCTTGGAGTTGATTGAATTTGCCTGAACTTGACCTTTTGGCCTTTCACCTCTCATCACCTTCTTTCATCCAGTGGTCATTATTAGCATCCCACGTCTGCCTCAGGCCTAGTGATGATGTGTCCAGCTTGGGGCCCCTCAGGCCTGGGAAGGATGGGGGCTTTGCCCGGGACTTAAGGACTGCCCAAGGACTATCTCTGGAGTCACCCTGGGGCAGGGCCCTGTTCTCATTGGCCGCTCCTGGGTGACGCTGGCTTTGGTCCTAGGTGAGGGTGGCTCTGTGGGGACACTCACTCTGCTTTCTCTGCTCCCTAGACATTTGCATCTCTTGTGGGAGCCTCAATGTCACCCTGGAACACCCTCTCTTTATCGGAGGAATGTGCCAAAACTGCAAGGTAGGGTTATGGAGGGCGCTCCTTGGCCCCTGGATGAGCCCATGGAACAGACCTTTGGGCTTCAGGCTTTGATTTGCTATTTGTGTTCCTCCTGAAAGATTCTTCCCCTGTAAAGCCCATAGGTCCCCAGGTTTGAACTCACAACATTGGTCCCTGGTGTGAAGTGGGGGCAGGTTGGACTGACTGGGTGGGTTTCTGTGCCCGCGGGCCAGGAGAAAACCCAGGGCTGCTGCAAGGCACAGCTCCCTCCCTGGCCTTCTCTGAGGCCTCCTCAGTACCGTCCACTGCTGGGGTCGGGAGAACTGCTGTCCCCTCCCCTGATCTGTGGTTCAGGTTGGACCCTGGTTGGATGGGTGGCCTGGTCATATCTCCAGGGCTGGGTCAAAGTTCCAAGGTGAGAGCCCCCGGCTGGCTTCAAAGCCAGCCTTCACCCCGCTGTGCGAGGCTGCGCCCGGGTCCGACCCTCCACCTGCTCTGCAGAACTGCTTCCTGGAGTGCGCGTACCAGTACGATGATGACGGCTACCAGTCCTACTGCACCATCTGCTGCGGGGGGCGCGAGGTGCTCATGTGCGGGAACAACAACTGCTGCAGGTGAGCCTCCCCCGCCTCGGCCCTGCCCAGCCGAGCGCCATCCAGGACTGGCCTGGGGCCGAGAGTCCTGCTGCTACCCTGGGCTTCCTCCTAGGTGCTTTTGCGTGGAGTGTGTGGATCTCTTGGTGGGGCCAGGGGCTGCCCAGGCAGCTATTAAGGAAGACCCTTGGAACTGCTACATGTGTGGGCATAAGGGCACCTATGGGCTGCTGCGGCGGCGGGAAGACTGGCCCTCGCGACTGCAGATGTTCTTCGCCAACAACCACGACCAGGAATTTGTGAGTGCTGGGCCTAGGGCCTGCTCTGGAGCTCTCTGCTGAGTGGAGGGCGGGCTCAGCTGAAGCCACGGTGCTTCAGTGGGTCCCAGGGCCAGGTGATGAGTGGAGGTGCCTGAGCCGGGCAGGGCTAGGGAGCCAGCTGTGCTGCCAGTTGGCAGTGGGGGGACAGCCCTGCGCGGGGAGCCGGAGCACATGCCTGGGCACTCACCAGGCTGTTGGTGGTGTGCTCCCTGCCTAGGACCCTCCGAAGGTCTACCCACCTGTCCCAGCCGAGAAGAGGAAGCCCATCCGGGTGCTGTCTCTATTTGATGGGATTGCTACAGGTGAGGGTGGCACCGGTGTCCTCGTGCAGGGTGGGACGTGTGGCTCTGCATGTTTTCACTCAGGTGAAACGGAGCATAGAGAGCGTTACACCATTAAAGTATCGCCCCAGAGGGGAAACTTTGTGTTCGACATAAAGTAGCATGAGTGGTGAGCCAGCGTGTCCGGGGGGCACTTTTCTTAATGGCGGAGGCTTTCCAGCAGAGGACAGGGCGCCTGCTAGTCAGATACTGCTGACGGTTTTCACAAACCTGGAAGGACGGACAGGCAAGCAAAACAAGAGCAAGAGAGCCGAGAACGCTCAGATCGCCCCCGACCCTGTGATTAGTGTTTCGGTGTATGTCGTCTTAGATTTTTTTTTGGTGTGTGTGCACATGCGTGTGTTTATAAAATCATACGTGGATAAAGCGAAAGGGCAGTAAAATGGGCATGTTCTGACCTGCCTTTTATTTATGATACTGTGACTCTCTCTCCTGTCAGTCAGCATAGAACTACATTCTTTATTTGTAAACACTGCGTAGGATTCCGCTGAGCGAAAGTTCCGTATTTATTTAACCCTCCCCCGGGCTGTGCGCTGTTTTTCCACTGTTACGAGTGGTGCTCTGACAGGCTCCCTGCGCACGTCGTCCCAGACCAAAGACGCCACCATCCTCTAGGGAATGCTGCGTCCCCGTGCAGGTGCTGTTTTTTTCAGGTGCCGGGAAGCCCTCGTGGAAGGTGGTGTGGCACTGCCTGCCCCTCTGGCCTGCTCCCAGACTGAGGGCTTCTCGCTTCCTTAGAAAGGGGTAGCCCTCCTCAGAGCTTGCCTTCACATGACCAGAAGGAGAGGGACAGCCTAAGCACAGGGACCTTGGCCAAAGAGCCAGGGTGGGGGTGGCACTCCAGGCCAGACGGTGGTCCCATCTGTAGCGCCGTGCTGACGTTCTGTGCAGCTGCGGTTTCCCAGGCCGGAGCCTGCGGCCTCCTTAAGCCACATCGCACTTCAGTGGGCTGCAGGCGCTGCTGGGTGGGGGGGTCTGTTGGGAGCGCTGGGAGTGGTCCCATGGTAGCTTCTTCCTCCTGGAGCTCTCGAGCGTGTTCTAGTTGTTTCTTCAATGAGCAGGCATTTGTGGAGGGATCCTGGTCAGGAAGTGAGTGTAGTTAGCTCGGGAGGAAACCCATGAATGAGGCGCCGTGCTCTGTCTGGGAGACGATGTGTAGCCCAGGAGAAAGGCTGAGTTAGGAATCCGTGCTGCTCTAAGGAGGTAGAGACGTCGCCCAGTGCGGGGGGGGCTCACTGAGGAGGGCGGTGATTCCGGGGGGCGGGCCCTGATGAGCATTTTTAGAGCATGCCGTGTTTGTGTTGAGTCTTGAAGGACGGGTGGAATGCAGCAGGACATGCCGTTTTGGGAAGAGGAGTGGTAAGGATGGGCTAGCATGTGTGAGAGGGAGAGACAGGAAAGAGGCCACCGAAAACCAGCTGCTGTTCTTCCTGGGCCCTGAAACCGTACCCTGTCCAGTCAGTCTGTTCTGGCCTTGCTGCCTCCGAACTAGATCAGATGAGACAGGAGACAGCCTCGATGTCTTCATCGTTGGTATTCCAGTTGGTCCAGAAAGATTAAAAGCAGCTTACTGGGCAGGGGGGACTCGGGCCTGTGGCTGACTGGTGTGTCCAGCTGGCCAGAGGCCTCCCCGGAAAGACCAGGGTGCTGGAGGTGAACCAGTGACCGTGTTTTTTGCTGGCTGGCACAGGGCTTCTGGTGCTGAAGGACTTGGGCATTCAGGTGGATCGCTACATTGCCTCGGAGGTGTGCGAGGACTCCATCACGGTGGGCATGGTGCGGCACCAGGGGAAGATCATGTACGTCGGCGACGTCCGCAGCGTCACGCAGAAGCATGTATGTCAGTGCTGTGGGGCCCATCCCGCCGCCCCTGCATCTCTTGCGCTCAGCCCCTGGGGCCAGTGCCAGCCCTCTTCCATTTTGTTCACCTGTTCTTTTCCTTTCCCCGTTTGCCCCCAGCCTCTCTTCCTCCTCCTCTTCCATCTTCCTCCTCGTCACAAGGGTGATGGGCAGAGTGAAATGGGAATTGGGGAGCCGACCTTTTGGGGCTCTGGCTGCCCCCTGGCTAGTTTCAGGGCCCTTGGTAGGTGAGTGCACAGGATTGCAGTGAGGGCCTGCCCTCCTAATACTTCGGTGACAGCTTTACCAGCCTCTCTCTCTCAGGGTTTCTGGTGGGGTCTTTGCCCTTCCAGCTACCTGTGTCTACCCCTGAAACTGTCGGCCATCAGGAATGCTGAAGGGCATGTGATGGGCGTTCAGATCCCAAAGGGCGCAGAGCGCCAAGTGCCTTCAGTTCAGCTGTGTGGCCGGGACCGCCTTCTCCCTGAGTGGCTGCTTTTCCTGCTGGGAACACGCTGGTTCCCCTGCTAGCCCCAGATTACCCAGTTTGGTCCCTTCACCTTATTGTTCAGAAAACTGAGCCCAGAGGCCTCAGTGACTGGCCTGTGGCTGCACAGCGTGTGCGTGCATGTACATTGTGTGTGTGTGTGAATATGTGTCTGTAGTGAGCGTGCAGAGCAGCCTGGTCTCCTCTCCCCATGTCCAGGTGCGTTTTTTGCCATGTTAGATCACCTCTGTCTTCCTCTCTGCCTCTGTCCCTGGACAGCAGGCCCATCACATTACCTTTATCCCCCCAGATCCAGGAGTGGGGCCCATTCGATCTGGTGATTGGGGGCAGTCCGTGCAATGACCTCTCCATTGTCAACCCTGCCCGCAAGGGACTCTACGGTAGGTGCTGTGCTCACCTTGCCACTTCTCGGCCAGTGCTTCCACACGCAGGTTTCCTACTGGGATACCCTGCCCTGGGGCGGCTCTTCCCCGTGCCCCTGCCCACCTTGTCCCTCCCTGTGCCCGAGCCACACCGCTGTCTCGGCAGACAGCCCCGCTGACAGCTTTCTTTCCTGCCTCTCAGAGGGCACTGGCCGGCTCTTCTTTGAGTTCTACCGCCTCCTGCATGATGCGCGGCCCAAGGAGGGAGATGACCGCCCCTTCTTCTGGCTCTTTGAGAATGTGGTGGCCATGGGCGTTAGTGACAAGAGGGACATCTCGCGATTTCTCGAGGTATAGCCAGCACCTGGTTCGGCCAGCTCACTAATGGCTTCTGCCTTGGACCGCTGCTTTATCCCTGTCTCCTCTGCATTGTGGAGCTGGGGGTGGGGAATTCTGCTTTGCAAGGGGGCCCGTTTGGGAAGCTCAGGGCTTCCCAGTTAGCCAGGGAGGAAAGCACCATTAGAGGCCCACCCTGGAAGAACTGACGGTCTCCCTCTAGGAGGGGTATGTGGGCATGGGCCCTGGGACTTGAGGACCTGACTATTAAAGAAGGGGGTACCCCCTCCTGGGGCTGGCTGCTGGATGGTGTTTCATTGGGGAGACCTTGGAGAGGCCAAAATCGATGGCTATCCTTGCTCCTCGGCAAGTGTGACAGGTGCTCTATGTCACCCAGGAAGAAAACACGGCTCATCTCATCATGTGGGTCCCAGCTCGGCTCTCAGCTAGGTTTGAGCCCTGCAGGCTGCTGTTCTGGGTGTCAGTGCAGGCAGCTGTCTGGCCAGCTCACGATCTGGGTGCACGGTGAACGTGGCTACACATGGGGGCCTGCCCTCTGAAAGCCTCTCGGTGAGAGCCATGTGGGCCGGTACGGTGGCCGTTGGCCCCGGGTGGTATTTCAGTAAATGCGGTTTCCTCAGTCACACTGGCCTCGTTTCAGGGGCTCGTTAGGCACCTGCTGCTGATGCCGTAGCGGCTGCTGTAGTGCACAGTGCAGATAGAGAACATTGCCATCTTTGTAGTGCGTTCACTTGGCCGGTGCTGGCCTGGGATGTTCCAGCAAGAGCATGTGCAGCAAGGCGAGGTTTCCTCTTGGCTTTTCCTGGAGGCCTCAGGCTGTCCCAGTCTGTGGCCTGCTCAGAGGGAACTCTGAGCCTTCGAGGCTTCAGGCCTATAGCAAAATTTCCTGGCACGAGCGGACATTCCCCTCTCTCTCACCTTTAATCCTTCTCCTGTTTTATAGTCCAACCCTGTGATGATTGATGCCAAAGAAGTGTCAGCTGCGCACAGGGCCCGCTACTTCTGGGGGAACCTTCCTGGTATGAACAGGTGGGTGAGAGCACCTGGGCCTGGGGTGGCGGTGGGGGGCAGGGGGTGTCTGCCAGCAGGATGGCCCGGCCATGGGGGTCCCTGAGTGGCCCGCTGACTAGCTTGTGGCTTGGCTGTGTTCTTCGTTTCCTTCTTGAGGAAGGAGGGGAGTCAGGGTACAGGATATACTCACCTGAGAAACCAGCAGCTGGCAGTCAAGAGCAGGGGCTTTAGCAGCACACTCTCCGCGCAAAAGAAGGACCGACGGGCTGCGGAGTCAGTTGGTGCTGGCGAGTGCGTGGAGTTGACTGGTCTCAGTCTGCTGAGGCCGTCGTGGGGGGCAGGGTTGGGAATGGGGGAGGCGCCTATGGCTCAGCCACACCCTGGTCCAGGAGAGGGAGTCCTGAAGCAGCAGCGTGCAAGCCAGAGGTTCCAATTTGACTTGTCTACACTCAGCTGGCTGCAGGTCTTTGGAAGGATGCTGTTTGTTTAGGTAACTCGGGGAGAGATGTCAACATTGAGGAATGAAGTACGCTTCGTTTCTTCGGTGCAGTCATGGCATTATCAGAAAGGCCTGTGGGGGCAGAGGACTTCTGGTTGAAAGGGAGCAGCTCTAAAGCTGATTGAGATCTGCCCACGCTAGATCTGTTTTATGGAGGGAGGTATCTTCCAGAATGTTCTGAGTATGGATTTTACACCTCCTGGGTAGTATGTACCCAGGAAGCGTCCTCCTGCCTGGCCTCAGTTATCTCCTCTCTCTGCTGTCAATGCCAAGTTGTAGGAACTTCCCCAGGCTTGTACCTGTTTGGCAAGGCTGCTGTCTTTGGTGAGGGTTTGCTGATGGGAAGGAGATGGGTCAGTGGGGCAGCTGACCTGAGAACTCACAGTGTGCCGCTGAAGTTCCCGAGATGGATGTGTGCATTGGAGGAACGGGCTGGCTTATACCGCCCAGCACTCTCACGAAGCCACTGACTCGGGGTCTCTTGCCAGACCTTGGGCCGAGGGAACTATTCCCACCTGCTCCTTCCAGCTCTAAAGTTCTAGAACTCTGAGCTTCCAGGAGGAGTGGGGGTACCAGGTGGGACCAGGCAGAGTCGTGGGTGCGTGCGCACACGTGTGTGCACATGCGTGGGTGCGCATAGACAGGAGCCTGGGGTGCGGTTGGAGCTCAGGCCCCAGGGTTCCCTGTGCGCAGGTGGCAGGCCTCCCTGTGAAGCCTTCATCACGTGTTTCTGGATTTCCGGGAAGGGCCCCACTGAGGGGTGTCTGGCCTGCCTTTGGAAAGTGACACACTTCGTGTCAGAGGATTCGGTCTTTGGGGCAGTTTGTCTTTTTACCTGTCCTTTAAAGGGGTGCAGTTTGCTGGCTTTTATCCAGTGTGCACACCCAAGTAACTGTCACCATAGTCGAGATACACAACATTCTCTCTCCCCCAAAGATTGCTTGGTGATGGATACTTTTAAAACTGATTAAAAGTATTTGGTTTTTCCCCCTCCCGGGCAGGTGTTGTCTGCTTGTTTGCAGTTTGAGAACATGTGCGAACTTGCCTCTGAGGGTCATTGCTTGCTGGGTCTGGGTCCAGGGATGGCTTCAGCGTGTGCGCATGTGTTCTGGGGGCGTGGGAAGGGGTTACGACATGTGTGGGAGACACGATCCCCTTTTGCTTACCTGTGTGAGTCAGATGGCGGGGTTAGCCCTGCTGGGTGTGCCCCTGCTCTTCTCCCGGTTTCTTTGTCACCTTCTCTTTTCTGCCTCCCAGGCCGTTGGCATCCACTGTGAATGATAAGCTGGAGCTGCAGGAGTGCCTGGAGCATGGCAGAATAGCCAAGGTTAGCCTTGCGCCAGAGTCCTCTGCAGGGGGCAGGGGTTGGCACACTGGGAGGGGACAGAGGGCAGGATGGGGCAGAGCAGCCACCAGGGCTTTGTTCTGCCTGCCCTCTCAGGCTCTGGGTGTGCCTGGCATGGGGGATGCGATTTAGGAGCCATGTAGGCCATTTACACAGTTGGCTGCAGGAGAGGATCCAGAGGAAGGAAGGTCGGGAGGGTAGGGAGAGATCAGAAGTCATTGCTGCCCTGGCTGGTGTGGCTCAGTGGATTGAGTGCCGGCCTATGAACCAAAGAGTCGCCAGTTCGATTCCCAGTCAGGGCACATGCCTGGGTTGCCAGCCAGATCCCCAGTTGGGGATGTGCGAGAAGCAACCGATCAATGTATCTCTCACACATTGATGTTTCTCTCCCTCTCTTTCTCCCTCCCTTCCCCTCTCTCTAAAAATAAATAAAATCTTAAAAATCAAAGAGGTCACTGCTGGCCTTTAGCCCTTCCTGTTAAGCATTGCTTGCTGTCCCCTGGGAGGCAGACACTGAGAAACCTTTGCCCAGGTCCCTACAGCTGCTCGGGCTTCTATTTTTTTTGGCCGGGACCTGTGTCTTGAGTCTCCAGAGCAGAGATTCCCCTGTGACGTGGAAGCTCCACCTCTCTGGAGAATCTCCCTGAGTGAGTGCACCGGGCACCAGGTTCTGTAGGGCAGGTGCCAGCATGTGCACCTTCGAGCCTGAGTGGGTGGGCATCTTTCTGCCTGCAAGCCACTAGGGAAAGAAGCAGTTTTTAGGAGGCTTAGGAAGGACAGTGGTTTAAGATGCTATACCCCAAGTCCTTGGCCAGCAGGAGTGGACAAAGGATGGCTGGTGACCTCAGACTAGGAAGAGGAGCAAGGCAGTGGGGTCTGCAGAGGCTCATGACTGGGGCCTTCCCCGGTGCCCTGGATGGACCAGGCCTCAGCAGGGTTGGATTCACCAGTCTCTGGTGAGCGCCTGGCACATGTGGTACATGCGTGACCAGTGAATGAATGCTCATTCCTCTTTCCTCATCTTCTAGTTCAGCAAAGTGAGGACCATTACTACTAGGTCGAACTCCATAAAGCAGGGCAAAGACCAGCATTTCCCCGTCTTCATGAATGAGAAAGAGGACATCTTATGGTGCACTGAAATGGAAAGGTACCCAAGTCCGTGGGCTGGGGTCATGGGGCTGTGTGCTGTGCTCTGACTGCTGTCCTTGCGGGGGGAACTTTGTCTCTCCCAGCCAGGCCAGTGTCTTCCACAGATGCCATGTGAGCAGTGGGTTTCCTAGCATGGCATCTAGGAACCAATCAATCAATCCACAAGGCCTCGGCTCCCAGAGGCCCCGCTGCACGCGAAGAAACCACGGCAGCTTCTGGAGCTTCCTTACCTGGTGCTGCTCCTTTTAAGGACCTGCCAGACAGGATGGCACAGGACCAGCAGGGCCCTCCAGCCTGAGCACCCGAGTTTGGTGCAAACTGGACTCGAGGGCAGATGACTCCCTCGCTCTCTGTGTGCCTGTGATTTAGACAGACAGAGACTGTTCATACAGACAGCCAGAGCAGAGAGGGACTCCGTGGTCAGGCAGGAGCTCGGCCCCTTTGGAGGTTTTCCCCCTTGTGAAGGGGAGGTGTTAGGATCAGGAGGGGAAGGCACAGGTAGAGTTGTTATTTACAGACTTCAGCTACCCACGGTGTCTCTAAGTCTCAGGTGGGGCCTGCCCCGGAGGTGTTCGTCACCAGTACCAACTTGGCTTCTGCCATGTGGCAGATCCCGAGGCCACAATGACCTCACCTGCCTCGGATCTACAGAAAGTATCGGGGTGCCTGAGTCTTGAACTAGCCCCCAGCGGGCCGGAGGTCCCGCAGAACCCCACACACCAGTGCTCACCCGCGCCCCTCTCTGCCTTTCCTCCCCAGGGTGTTTGGCTTCCCTGTCCACTATACTGACGTCTCCAACATGAGCCGCTTGGCAAGGCAGAGATTGCTGGGCCGGTCGTGGAGTGTGCCGGTCATCCGCCACCTCTTCGCTCCGCTGAAGGAATATTTCGCTTGTGTGTAAGGGACCTGAGGGCAAACTCAGATAGTGACAAAGCTAAACAAACAAACAAAAATCACAAAACACAACAAAACACCAAGAACGTGAGGACGGAGAGAAGTATCAGCACCCAGAAGAGACAAAGGAATTTCACCACCACAGAGGCGGAAATACCGGAGGGCTTTGCCTTGCGGAAAGGGTTGGACATCATCTCCTGGTTTTTCAATGTTGACCTTTAGTCCTATTTAAAGACAAAACCGAGTTCCTTCCCCGCCCGGCCCCCCTTTTTTTTGGTCAAACCTTTTATTTTCTACTCTTTTTTTCCAGAGGGGTTTTCTGTTCGTTTGGGTTTTTGTTTCTTGCTGTGACTGAAACAAGAGGGATTTTATTGCAGCAAAAATCAATAACAAAAAAATAGTCACAATACCTTGCAGAGGAAAGATAAGAAAGAGAGACGGGGGAAAAAAGGAAATTCTATAGAAATCTATATATTGGTATTGGAATTTTTTTTTCTTTACTATATATCTTTTCTGTTGTTGTCTCTAGCCTGATCAGATAGGAGCACAAGCAGGGGACAGAAAACAGAGAGCCACTGAGCTGTCTTGCCAGCACCATTCCTGGTCATGCAAAACAGAGCCCAGCCAGCCACAGGGAGACGAGAACACCACACAAGACCCTTTTATACAGTATTTCAGGTGCCTACCACACAGGAAATCTTGAAGAAAATCAGTTTCTAGAAGCCGCTGTTACCTCTTGTTTACAGTTTATATATATATGATAGACGTGAGCTATATATATAAAAGGTACTGTTAACCTACTGTACAACCCGACTTCACAATGGTGCTTTCAAACAGCGAGATGAGTAAAAACATCAGCTTCCACGCTGCCTTATGTGCAAAGGGTTTGAACCAAGGGCGGAGGAGAGCGAGGTGGCCTGAAGGTGGGGCCTTCATCAAGGTGGGCTTTCCCCCCTTGGTGTCCAACGGGGCGAAGGAGAATTTGGGGACAGCGCTTTCCCGCTTCTCCTTGCCAGAAAGGGGGGGGGGGTGGGCGTGAGGTGAAGTGGTCAGGACCGTGCACAGCTGAGAGCGGGGTTCGTCCAGGATCACGCAATAACCTTTTGATTTATTTCTGCTTTCAAAAAGGAGACCCTCAGCAAGGTGGCAGAGAAGGGGTCTTCATTCCAAGTTTCTCACATTAGCTGATTCGAGGGCTCCTTGTGGTGGGATCAGAAGTAATCCAGAGTGTGGGCAAGTGACAGGTCAAACCCCACCTGGAGCAAATAAAAAAACATACAAAACGTACTGGTGCTTTCCTGTCTAAAGTCGCCTTTTGTGTGTTCTTTTATGAGGCCCCACCATCCACCCTCTGTGCACAAGGTGGCTTCTGGCCCTGGAATGTGATGTTTTTGGTCATCTCCAAAGGCTGCAGTTTTATACTGGGAGGCTGATGACACCTTTTGTTATAATTATTATTATGGTTCTGGTTATAGTTATGTTTGTTTTCAGATTTTTCGTTAAGAACACAGAAACCCAACCCCACCCCTCCCTTTAGGTTTCAAACCAAGGTGCGGGGAGCAGGGTGCTTCTATGTGAGTGGTGGCCCTGGTGCCCTGGCTCCCCACCCCTCGGGCCAGGTGGGCCACCAGGCGCAGCTGGCAGCTGGGCAGCCGGGGAGTCCCCGAGGCCGGCCTTCCGGTGCGTCCCTCTTCTCTTCTACTTCCCCTCCTCTGGAATCACGTGTGTCAGGGCTGGAGGGAGGACCGGCCATCTCTCTCCTCGTGTGTGTGTTTGTGTGTGTGTGTGTGTGTGTGTGTGTGTGTGATTGGAGTGGTGTGTATTTCTTTTCTAGTGCTTGGTCTGATGATAGCTGTGCTCTTACCTCGAGTCAGCAGCACCTGGAGCCCCAAGTGCATGACACTTGGTTCCACTTCCTACCGAGGCAAGCAGCCTGGCGTTGGTGGTAGGCGGGGATGGCACTGGCGGCTCCAGGGTGAGGGCCCAATGGGCAGATGCTTGCCTGAATAGGTGGGGTGTAGATATGTGGCATATAGAGATATATATTTTATAATGGGAGGGGGGATGGCACCTCCTGGGACCGGCAGGGCTGGGAGGTGTGCTGTCAAGCACATGGTCCCAAGTTCGCATCCCTAGAAGCATAGGGCCTATGGTAATAGGCGCTATATAAATACATAGATAGGGTCATGTATAAGAAATATTCTGTAGTGGGGAGCGGGGGGAGGGGCTCAGGATGCTGAGCCTCGGGTCCCGCTGCAGCCAGAAGCCCCACACCAATCAGTCCCACACGCATACACAGGAACATTTCTACCCCGTTGCATAAGGAGTGCACTCACACGTAGCCGGGGTGCCCCGGCCCCTCTCCCCAGGATTCAGGACTTTGTGGAGGCGGCCCTGCAGCTCTTTACCTCTGTTGCCCTGATTGCAGGTAGACTGTCAATCCCAGAAGTTGCTAGGTGCTGAAGGCAGGAAAAGGAGGAGGTGTTATTTAGCAGGTGCTCTCCTCTAGCAGGTAGCGTTCTCTCTCTTTTGCCCCTGGTGATGTCAAAAGATTCTTCTGTTAGCAACTGTGATACTGACCTGCAACTCGAGGCACCAGTAAAGTCAGCCCTCAACTCCCCCTACCTATTCTCTCCCCGCCAAAATAAAATTGGCATCCAGGTTTGTCTTGGCCAAGGGGCTTCCATTCAAAAAAAGAAAAAAAAATGGGACGGTGAACCTCATGTTTGGAATAAAGCAAATTAGTAACTGATGACAAAATTAAACCGAGGCTTTGAGTCCCTTGCTCATTGCTCAGGAGTAAGCTCACAGCAGGTAGCCAGTCTTCTGGTCCTTTTAGGGATGCTCAGTTCTGGACCCCAATCTCATTTCCGTGTTAGATTGGCTTTGAAGATCACACCCAGTTGCTTCCTGCCAGCTCTGTGAGGTGGCGGCAGGCGGTGATGGTGGATCCCCAGGGGGCTGGAGCGGTTAGGATGGGGCATACCTTTGCCCCTCCCCCTCTGGAGTCCCTGTGTGTAACTGGTGCTCACCCCACCCCTTGTGCTCCAGCCAGCTCCACCCTCCTGGCCCGGAGACCACCAGCACTGCTGTAGGAGGGCTGGGGGGAGGGGGGCTGTCGTGGGCAGTCCAAGGTGCTCCCTCCCCTGCTGGCCAGCGCTCAGGTCTTCCCAGCCCCCAGTGCCAGGACAGCGTGAGCCTTCTGCAAACACTTGCAGCACTTTGGGCTCTCCTAGGCCTTCGTCCACTGCTTATGTGAAGGAGTTCACCTTTCCCAGTGGCCCACGCTCCGCCCAAGGGGTGGTGTGTGAAGAAGCTTGGTAGCCAAGGATATGGCAAGCCTGAGGCTTAGCGTGACCTCCTCTGGCCAGCTTGCTCAGAGGAGGTTCGTTGTGGCTGATCCTTAAGAACGCCAGCTCTCTTGGCCTAGCAAGCTGATCAGGCCCCAGCATGGGCTAGGTGCCCCTGACAGCGATGAGCGTAAACAATCACCAGCTTTTCTTCCAGCTGACCTGTGGGGTCAGTCCCACAGGAGAACTTGGTGGGCGCAGGGGCCCTTGGGAAGGTGCCCCTCGGCCATACAGGGTGCTCTTAATCCACGTCCAACCATAGGGGGACTTCAGGGGGCAGGTACTGGGCCACCTTCTAAAGGGGCCCTGCGCCCCAACAGGCAGGGCCACTCAAGGGGTAAGGTGGGGATTCTCATACTCGCTGTGGACGTGGCTGTGGGTGGAGGCAGCGGAGCAGGAGAAACCAGAGAGGCCTAGGGAAAGTTCTGGAGAGTGTCCGCAGTGGGGTTTTCTTTCTCAAGAGCAGAGCCTCTTGTCCCTGAAAACAAGGGCTCCTAAGAGCCTGAGGGTGATGCCTCCCTACTCCTGCAGGTACCAAGTGCAGTGTGGTGCCAGAGAGGTCCGGGAGTAGCCGGGGGGCTCGGGCCAGGGCCGTGGAGCCCTTGGTCGCCTGCCTGAGGAGGAAGCTAGTCTCCAGCAGGCAGCTGCTGAGCCCCGTGGGCCTCAAGCAGGTTGGTGCTGACCCCTTTCCCTGTGGAACAGACTGGAAGACAGTAACCTGGGGGAGCCGCCGGTCAGGATTTGCAGTTGGCAGATGGCGTTTGTGTGTTATTGCCTGTTTTTGTCTCCAGACCCCAGAGCCTTCTTGCTGTTAGACATCCTGTTAGCGTCCTTTGCAGAAGAGTGTCCAGGGCTTCTTAGCTTCTGGGACAGGCCTGGGAGTGGCTGGCTGGTGGAGATGCCCATGTGAGTTTTGGTGGGCCGCTAAGGTGCAGACTGGGTCAGGCAGACCCAGGGCGGAGGAAGACGATTGGACATTGAACTAGTCTGATGAGGCCTGGCTCCCTGTGCTTCCCGCTCAGCTGGCCATTCTAGGGAAGCCTGGATGAGAGTGAACTGCTGTCCTCAGACCAGGAAGGCTTGTAGTGGGAGCAAGGAGGGAATAATTCAGTGGAGCCGTCTGGGAAATACGCTACAGGAAGACTAACCAACAGTCTTCATATTTTGATTATATAAGTAAATGTGAAGTGACCCTGGAGGCGGTTTTGAATGCCTGTCACTGTCTTGCTTGGTGCAGAGCTGCTGTGGCACTGGTGTCTTTCAGCGGTGTCATTTTCAGGAAGCTTACAGGAGCCCCCAGGCTGTGGGCCAGGGCCAGAGGAGACTTTCCTTTGTCCGGGGATAGCTGAGCCAAGGTTCTCCTGGTGAGATCTGAGCTTCCAGCCCGCCCTGTTTCCCTCGGACAGGTGAGGACTCTGAATCTGTCATCGGGCATTGTCTAGTCTGGTTGTTCCCCGTCCCTGTGATTAGACACGACCCTGGAGTTGTCCTGCCCTCTGGCAGGAAGCAGCCGAAGCCTGTCTTCCACCACAGGATGGGAAGGGTGCAGTGGAGGGCTGGCCTGGAGCGAGCGTGGGGTGGCCCGCCGGCCGTTTCCTGCTGAGGCAGGGATTAGCTGTATTTGGAGGAACTGGGGAGAAAGAATAGATAAGGATGAACCCTACTGTGCCAGCAGAAGCTCTTGACGGTTTGGTGAAGGAAGGCTGGGGTCTTGGGAAAGCAGGGGCAGCCCATCCCGCACCCGTGTGTCGCAGACACCCAGCTGAGGTGGTCTTTGGTTGGTGACCTGTTTGTTGCTCATTGTGGACTCGAGGCAGTGGAGTTTGGGGGAGGGACACGGAGCAGGTTGGAAGCAGTGAAGACCAGGGTAGAAGGTCCCTTTTCTATGGGTGACTGGCTAAGTTGCCCAAACAGAGGCCCAAGGACTCCTGTAACTGGAAAACGCCCCCCCACGTGCTCCCCCGAGGGCCGCGGGAGGGTGGCTTTCTCAAACCCCAGCCTGGCGGCCTCCAGCCCTGAGCCTGAGCAGATGAGCAGGGATCGAGAGCCTCACCTCAGTCCCATTTCACTTCCCAGACTGATTTGGTTGCTCAGCCCTAGAATTCAACAAACAACCGGTAACAAAAAGCCGAAATTCCTTCGAATATGCAGAGGGAGGGGGTGACTCAACAAGGTGCTAAAACATTTTATTAAAAATATATATTGTTAAATTAAGTCTGCTGTCTGGACAATGACTGTTTGTTTTGTTTTCTTGTAGTGGAGTTTAAAAGAGACTATTATTTTACTCTGATATATTATTATTAAAAAGGCATTTTAACTTTGTACTTGAAAACTAAATGAGCGATTTCATGTGTTTTAGCTGAGGCATTGAAGTAGCGGGTGCTTACTTACTTGTGGGAAACCATGCATCCATACTGAAGAGTAAACTCCGTAGCTGACTCGGTAATACCTTTTACTGTTACAGGCGATTGCGCTTCGGCCCGTCGGCAGAGCCCTGTCACTCCACATTCCACGCAGCTAAACGCAGGACTTCCTCCCAGACCTTCCCTCCCCAGCCCTCTTCCCTTTCTCTTCAGTTCCTCTTTCTTCCTTTTATTATTATTTTTTTTCTCCTGGTTCCAGCATCCTTTCACCACTGTATTTTTTTTTTTAGGGTTGCTTCTCTATTTATTGACAATAATAATGTACATTTCACAGTCTGGTTCTGGGACATCCCGGGAGGGGCGTGTGCGGGAGGGGGGTCCCCGAGCAGGTCCCCAGCCCGGCCCCCCGGTGTTCTGTTGTATCTCTGTGTAAGTGATGCTCGTGACATAGCTGTTTATGAAACAATTAAAGAGGTCAATGCGTACAGCCGATGTAGAAAGTCTGTCAGTTCCGCCTTCATCCCAGTTTTTGTGCCCAGAAGAATATAATAAAGCTCCTTTCTAATGTACTTGTGCTGGAGAACACTTGAATAAATGGACTGTTTTTGTGCAAAAAGAAAAATGGAAAAAGCACCGTCATAATGTCCTTTTGTCTTGCGTCTCCTTTCCCCTGATAGGACTGCTCTCAGCTTCTCCAGGGGGTTAGGTACTAGCGTTGGGTGTAGACAGTGCAGTCCCTCCTTTTAAACATCGCCTGCCTGGGCGTTAAATGAGGACTGTGAACCGGGAGAGAAAAAGGACAGCGTGGTTCATCTGAAGCGAAAAGATAAGTTAGAGTGAGACGCGTTTGCTAGAAAAGCGCATTCTGCCCTGCACTCAGCAATAGAAGTTTTCAGACGCGAGCCGCAAGCCGAGAGGGCCTTGTCCCCGCGTCTCAGTTGGACAAGCCGGGGGCTTTCGGTTTCTCCAGCGCACGGGATGGTAGTCTGGACCGTGCCAGGGACGCTGGAACGCAGCAAGGCATTTGGGGGATGTTTGCAAACACTTCACAGGGCGAGCCCGAGACCCCGGGATTCTGAGCCTTTGCACAGGGCAAGCCAGGCAGCAGAAAGCGGCCTGCTCCAGCCCTGCCTTAGGAAGGTCCTTTTGCACCCGTGGCCGCGAGTGCGAGGGGCTGTGCGGAGTGCAGCGAAGGCCCGGTCGGCTAAGAGATGCTGGGCAGCCATGTGGGGACACTGCTGGCGCCCTCGAGGCCCAGGTCTGTGCTCTCCTGCTGCCTGACCCTCCCCCGGAATTGTCCTGCAGGTGCGCGGTGCCTTGTGGTTTAAGAGCCCATTCACGCACCATGTCCGAGTCGTCCTCCTGGTTCTTTGTCTGGCAGTCACTAGTTCCCTGTCCCCACCACCTAAGAGACCGAATCCAAACACATAGAAACTTTGGTAACTTCCCTCCGCATCTCTGAGACCCCTGGCGTTCCGTGCTGTGTTCTGTCCCCTGAGTGCCAAGCAGGGCCGGTCAATGGTGTGCACCCTTCGCGGAGGGTTATTGGAGGTTTGGTCCTTCCATGAGAGTTGGGGGAGGTCCAGGAGCGCGCGCTTCGGGGGCAGCTTTGAAAGACTTATGGGGACATTTTGAGAAAAAGTAACAGGCTTTTTTCATGGGCACTTTTCTTTACAAAATTGTAAATGTACATTTGACTTTTATCCGACTTTTTTTTTGGCAATATTTTTCAGTGTTGATGTAGAATTCTTTTTTTTTAATGGCTGCATAGCATTTTCTTGTTGGATGTTTGTTTATATATGCATTTTATTTTAGCTATAAATAGAGCTGCAATAAATATCTTTGTGTTGGCGTTTCCCCCTATATTTTGTATTTTTTCCTTAAGATACATTCCCAGAAATGAGACTTATTGGGGCAAAGTAGATGAACATTTTAGTTGGTGCCTGACTTTCTCCGAAGGCTCAAGACAGACCATTTGTCTTCAGCTCTGAGACTCTCAGTTCAGAAGAAACCAAATGTAGCCTTTAGTTTGGTCCCAGTGGGGAAGTGAAAACTTAAGACTTTGAGGGGGTGGGGTGGGGGGAGTGGTGAGCAAGAAGTGGAAGCCACATAATTTGGTCGCTAAACTTTGAAACTTAACTAACCTGGCGTGCCTGCCTGGGGAAAGCCTGGTAGGAGATGGAATTCAGAAGGAACCTTAGAGGCTCTAGCTTAAGGTTCAGCAGAAATGGGCGCCCTCGAGCCCCGAGGCACATAAGCTGGGAGGGGGAGCTCTGGTCAGAGCTGAGGAGACAGAGCTGCTGGGGCCATTCTGTTAATAAATACCACCCTGTGAACTTCCCGGATGTAAACAAGGCACCCTTTGATGGGAGGGGGTGGGGGGAGAGACAGGGCATGGTCATGGTGGGCAGGAGTCAAAGGCAGTTGTGAAGTGACAGGGTCCACAGCCCTTGGGTTTATCAAGGACGGCTCGGTGGGTGTGGAGTGGAATCGAGGAGGGAGGGAGGCAAAATGGACTGGGGGAGGGCGGGCAGGGAGGCCAATGGCATACACAGCAGGACCAGAGGTGGCCGGCATGGGCAGCGGGTGTCATTCCCCGGGGGTGTGGGTGTTGGATGAGGGGCTGCAGCGGGGGGGGGGGAAGAAAGTGTATGTTGGAGATGGGGACACAAGTCACACCCAAGGGGGTCGGGGCTCCCCTGGGCTGGTCTCCTGGCTTCACCCCAAACAGCCCTTCTTCCTCTCCAACACACTCTAAAAGGCCCCAGGCCATTCACTACAGTGGCCCCTTTTCCTCCTCTCTGCTGGGGTCCTGGGGGCGTGCAGCTGAGTTGAAAGGAAAGTCCCTAAAGATGGGGGGCGGGTATGGGCTGAGCCCTCTTAGGAGTGGACAAGGAAGCCAGCAGTTTTTAGAGCGGGGTGCAAGCCTCAGTCAGTCTCTCGTCTTCAACCGGAAGCCCCAGGTGTCTGAACTGTCAGAAGGAAGACCGTAGCATTTGGAACTCGCAGACCCAAATCCCTGGTGACCTTGGGCAGACCTTAGTTACCAGTGTCAGGCCTCTGTCCTCTCATTCGGAAACCTGGGTTTTGTTTCCTTGACACGCATGTGGCCTCTGGTGCTCTGTCTCCCACCCTGCATGTGTGGGTGTAGTGATTGGGTCTGGGGAGGGAAGGAGCCCTGCCTGTGGGGACACCACCCTGTGGCCCTTGCTGAGCTCAGGGCTGTGGCCAAAGTCAGTGCACTTGGTTTGAAGGAGGGAAATTTGGGGCCTCTGGGGAGGCCTTCGCCCTGATGTAAATCACAAGGCCTAAACTCGGCTGGGGGAAGAGAAAAGCACCCCACCTCTCACTGTGTGTTCATCCCTTGCGGGCCTTGACATGGCCCACGGAACAACCACCTGAGCCTTACCGATCGCCTGGGAGCCGGTGGCCCAGTGTGAGGACTTCCGTTATTCCCTGTCCTTCCTCCCCCAGCCCACGCCTCTGGCCTGCCCCGCTCCATGGGCAGTCTCTTCTGTTTGGGCCATGGCTCCCTGTTTGGCACCATCAGTCTCTCTGCTTCCCCCCACCCACTGACCCACCCCCGGAGCAGGAGGGTTTCCTTCATGGCATTTACTTATCTTCAACACATATTGTCCTTGACCCTTATTTCTCAGCAAAACTTGAAAAGCACTCCCTGTATGTGACAGCTGTGCTGTCTCACTTGCGGTTCAACTTCACCCTCCTGGCAGGGCCTTCCACCACCACCCCACATGATCTCTCCGGAGCTGGGGCCCAGGTGGCTTCCCTCCCCTGACACGGCTTCTCCCTGGGCTCCTGGCATCCTACCCTGTGTCCCTCTGCCCCACCGAGTGCTTTCTTCTTCCTGTTCTCTAAATGTTGGGGGGCTCCCGGGCTCCCACCCCCGACCTCTGGAGGCCCAGGCTCAGGTATCTACCTGCAGTTGCCAACAGGGACTGAACTTCCTATGGGTCTAGGTTGCACCCATTTTACAGATGGGAAAATTGAGGCTCCTGAAGGTTTCCTGGTGGAAGATGGACAGAGGTGCTGTCCGACACCCCAGCGCTCCAGACTGTTCCATCCTCCAGACGCTCATGGAGAGAGGGCTCTCAGGGCTGCCTCTACCTTGAAGAGAGTTGACCGTGTGTTTTAAAAGTAGTAGCATAACATGACTTCTCTCCATTCTAAAATTATATTAGTTACACCAAGTTTTAAAATAAAGCAAAAGCAAAAAAATCCTTCATCATCCTGCCTCCCAGAGACAATTGCTATTGGAATTTCTCTATTTTTCTTTTATTAGATTCATATAGAACTTTACTAATTTAAAATTATATAATGGATGTATTATTATAGTACTTGTCATAATTACTAACATTTACTGGGAGCTCACTCTGGGCCAGATAATAGTTTTCTGTTAACATCTACCTCATTGTGGGCACTTTCCCAAATCACTCTTCTTCGGAACCAGCATTTGGAATGGCGGCATTGTCTCCTGTCCCATAGCTGCCCCGTGATTTATCTAACCCATGCCCTGTTTTGGGGCATTTAGATGCTTTTCCTGTCTCTCGTTGGGAGGGTGCTATTATCAACCATGCTGAAGTGAGTGAGCATTCTATCATGGTCCCTCACGAATCAGCATGCTTTTAATATATTTTTGTTTTTTAAAAAAAACCACCAAATGCAGAGCAGCAGAGCAGAGTGTGATGGGAGTAGAGGAGTGGGCTCAGGTAGAAGACGCACGTGTTCCTGACAACAGCATTCCGAGGTGACAGAGTTGTGCAGAGCTGAATGCAATGCGCACACACACACAATAAAACTGGGGAAACTGAACGGGCTCGGTGGATCGTAACACTGACCTGGTTTTGCAGGACTTTTTCCCCCATTGGGGAAAATTGTGAAAGTGGATCTCTTTGTATTATTTCTCAAAACTGCATGTAAATCTATAAGCATCTAATAAACCTTCAGTATAAAAACAGCGCAGTTCTGAAGGAGCTGTGACCCGTGCGTGTGTACTATTTCCTGGGAAACCGTTTTTCTCTAAGATTCTGTTGTAAACCCTCCCCTGTTTCTGTGGCCTCGGTGGTAACTGCTTACTGGCTGTGTGGTATTCCAGCTTCGGGGTGTGAAATCGTTTCCTTAGCCGTTCTCCTTACCTAGGCTCCAGGTCGTGTCCAACTTTTGGCCGCTGTCGGTAATGCTGTAATGAACGTCACTGTGCAGGGAACTCATTTATTCTCTGGAACTGTTTCATTAGGGTTGACTCCCAGGGAGTGGGGTTACGGGCACAGGTCAGAGCTCTGTGGCTGTCTTATGTATTACTAATTTAAGACCATGACATCTTTACTTACTTTTCATTAAGTTTTTTGGGTGACACTGTTTAATAAGATTATATAGGTTTCGAGGGTACATTTCCATGGTACATGATCTGTAAATTGCACTGTGTGCCTACCACCCAAAGTCAGATCATCGTCTGTCACCCCACGTTTGACCCCCTTTACCCCTTACCAGCCCCACCGCCTTCCCTCTGGGGCCCCCCATACTGTTGTCTGCGTCTGTGTGTCAGATTTACGGCCCACAACCGAGTGAAATCACATGGTTCTCGGCTTTTCCTGACTGACTTATTTCACTTAGCATGATATTCCCAAGGTCCATCCATGCTGTCGCAAATGGCAGTGCTTCATCTTTTCTTCTGGCTGAGCCGTGTGCTGTTGTACATATGCACCACATCTTCTTCATCCCATCATCTACGGAACGACACCTCAGTTGTTTCCGTGTCTTGGCCACCGCGAACAGTGCTGCAATGAGCATAGGGGTGCGTGTATCCTTGCGAATAAATGTGTTCAATTTTAGGGGGCATAGATACTCAGAAGAGGGGTTGCTGAGTCACATGGGAACTCTATTCTTATTTTTTGAGGAACCTCCAGACTGTTTCCCACGGTGGCTGTTCCAGTTTACATTTCCACCAGCAGTGAACGAGGGGTTCTTTTTTCCCACAACCTGCCCAACGCTTGTTATTACCTGTCTTGTTGATAACTGCCATTCTAACAGGTGTGAGGTGGTGTCTCATTGTAGTTTTGGTTTGCATTTCCCTAACAGGTAATGAATTCGAGCATCTTTTCATATATTTGTCAGCCATTCATATGTCTTCATGGCAGAAGTGTCTGTTCGGGTCCTCTGCCCGTTTTTAATCGGATTGTTTGGTGTTGAGTTATATAGTTTGGGTATGAACCCCTTGTCGGAGCTGTTGCTTGCAAATACCTTCCCCAATTCAGTTGGTGGCCTTTTTGTGGTGTTGGCAGCGTCTCTCGCTGCGCAGAAGCTTTTCAGTTTGCAATAGGCCCCGTTATTTACTTCTGCCTTCACTTCCCTTGCCTTTGGGATCATATTCATAAAATCTTTCTAAGGCCAGGGTCCATGAGTTTATTACCTACGTTTTCTTCTATGTAATTCATTGTTTCAGATCTTACATGAGGTCTTTGATCCATTTTAAGTCCATCTTTGTGCATGGGGACAAACTGCAGCCTAGTTTCACTCATTTGCATGTGGCTTTCCAATTTGCCCAGCACTATTGATGGAAGAGGCTTTCTTTTCTGCAGTGTATGTTTTTGGGTCCTTTGTCAACAATTGTTTGCCCGTAGACCTGTGGTTTGATTTCTGGGCTCTCAATTCTGCTCCCTTGGTCTGCGTGTCCGTGTTTCTGCTAACCCAGTGCTGTTTTGATTACTGTAGCTCTGTAGTATAATTTGAGGTCAGGGAGTGTGATACCTCCAGCTACGTTCTTTTCTCCTGAGGATTTCTTTGGGGCTATTTGGGGTCTTTTGTGGTTCCATGCAAACCTGATGATTTTTTTTTGTTCTATTTCTTTTAAAAATATTGAAATTTTTATGGGGATTGCATGAAATCTGTATATTGTTTTGGGTGGTAGGGACATTTTAGCTATGTTGATTCTTCCTATCCATGAACACGGAATATCTTTCCATTTTATTGTGTCTTTTTTCAGTCTTTTGAAATAATTCTTCATCGTTTTCAGTATATAGGTCCTTCACATCCCTTGTTAAGTTTATTCCTAGGCATGTTATTATTTTAGTTACCATCGCAAAAGGAATTTTTCTTCGTTTCTTTTTCTGAAATTTCACTGGTAGTATATAGGAAGGCAGTGGATCTTTGCGCATAGATTTTGAATCCTGAAACTTTACTGTGTGTGCTTATTGTTTCTAATCGTTTTTTGGTGGTCTTTAGGGTTTTCCATATACAGGATCATGTCCCCTGCAAAAAGTGACACTTTCACTTTTTCATTCTCCATTCAGACCCCTTTTATTCGTGTCTCTTGCCTGACTGCCCTGGCTAGGACCCCCAGTGCTGTGTTGAGTAGGGGAGGTGACAGTGGACATCCTGGTCTAACTCCTGATCTCAGAGGAAAAGCTCAGTTTTTCACCACCGAGCCTGACCCCTGGTCTCACTATGCTGAGGTACTTTCCTTCTATATCCACATCACTGAGCATTTTAGTCACAAATGGCTGCTGCATCTTATCAAATGCTTTTTCTGCAGCTATTGATAAGGTCATGTGATTTTTATATGTTGTTACTGCGGTGTGCCACATTGAACAATTTGTGCGTACTGACCCATCCTTGTGCCCCTGGAGCGGACCCCACTTGACTGTGACGTGTTATTCTCTTTTTAATGCATTGTTGCCTTCGATCCGCTAGCGTTTTATTTAGGATTGTTGCATCTGTCTTCATCAGCCACCTTGGCCAGTAGCTTTCTTTTTTCAGCGTTATCCTTGCTAGGTTTTGGAATGATGCCTTTATTACCGTCTTTTCTAACTCACAGACAGGCTTTATCCCCCAAGAGCAAATATTCTTTGCTGTGCCTTCCTGCATTCAGATTTGTGGGGAAAAAACAAGGTCACCCCCACCCTTTCCTGCCTACACGATGTCACCTCGGATTTGAATGGCAGCAGGCAGGGGCACCAAAGTTCAGCTAGAGGAGCTGTCACCGCATCACCCTCCCACGGGCCTTGGCGGCTTCCTGGGACCTCGCTGAGGAGGGTGGGGCTCACGACCTTCTCCCTAGCACTAAGAAATAGCAGAGATGGAGGGGGAAATAGGGGGCGGTGCAACTTTCCTGAAAACAGAGCATTCTAGCTCACTTTTGGGGGGCTCCTTTCAGAGCAGCAGGATGTCGTTTCTAGAACACACTAGATCCGTTAAAATGCGATTGATAATCCCCTGCAGTCCTTCGGTCCCCTGGTTGAGAGGGGTGGTGGCGCCGGGCGGCAGGCTCCCATTTCTCGGCGATTGCCATCTGGGAGGCACAGCAGGGCGATCCCTGGGCGGCCGCTTTTCCAGACCTTTCCGAGGGCCACTGCGTCACTCTCCCGGATGAGTTGCCAGCCGCGCAGAGGCTGCGGAGAAGGGCTTGGAGCACAGGGCAGGGCAGCCTCGGAAATGCCACCGCCACCCTGCGGGACTGCAAGTGGCCATGGCTAGCACAGGCCTTCACCCGCTGGTAGTGTGGTTTTCATGTTTAATATTTTATTTTTAGAAATACTGTATTTTCATATTTTATTGAATAGTATTCTAAATCGTATCTTATATTTTACTTACTTATATTTTATTTTTGTTTTGCTTTGTTTTTATATTTTATTTTAAATTTTATTTTGTTTCTAAATTAAGATTGCTAGATAAAATACCAGATAGCCACTTAAACTTGAATTTTAGAGAAGCAACAGATAATTTTTTAGCGAAATGTATCTCATTTAGTATGTACTATTTGGTATAAGTACGTCCCCCACATTCTGCCCTGTGTTTTTATTTAACCCTGGCACTGCTATGGGCCGCAGAACTCTTCTGGAGGAAATCTGAGAGCCCTAATTGCCAACACAGAGGAAGTGAGGCACTTCATGTCACATGCGGGTGCAGCGGGAGGGTGAATGTCAGCCATACTCCCCAGTCCCTCCTGGGTGGGTCTGAGGAGCCCCGAGTACCCAACCTCACCTTCGGGGGCGGAGCTTCCCCAGGGCCAGGCAGCAGGAGTCACAGCAGCAGGCAGCCTGCAGCCTATGTCCTTGTCCCAGATAGTAGAAGGGAGCCCACTGGCACCAGCAAAGGGAGCCATGGCCTCTGCACATTGGATATTTCCCAGCCCTGGCTGGCCCTCACTCATCCTTTGAAAATGTCCCTCACGCTCATGTCCTGTGAGCCACAGGCTCTGAGGGTGGGGCCCACGTTGGCTTCGGTGGGATCCAGGCAGGCCCCGACACCGGGTTTCTCCATCTGTGAAAGGGCTGTTGCCAGGGTTACACAGATGAGTGACGTAAAAGTGCTGGCGAACTGCGGGGAAGCACAGACACCCTGCTGTGTGCATATGCGTTCTCCTATCAGCGGTCCCTGGTGTCATTCACAAACAGCGTTTGCCCATTTCGAGTAGAAATTCACTGAGCTTAGGCCTGTGTTTTTGGTTGTGTGACCACAATTATAAGTAGCCTTTTTTTTTAGGTCAATAAATATTTGTTATCTCAGGGTGTGCCATGCACTTTGGGCACAGAGATGGAAGCCGCGGCCCTTCGTTGAGGAACTCAGAGCCTGGCGGAGAAGATGGGCCCCACACATACCTGTGTGAGAAGCAGCAGGTGGAGGGAGCACACCAGGGTGTAGGGGGCGCAGCACAGAGGAGGTCATTATTATGACTCTAAGCTTTGCACAATCTGGTACCCCCAATCCGGCCCTGTCAAGACTTTGGTCCCACCCCACAGGAAGCTTGCTGGGCCCCCGGTTCCCTGTGTACACTTACATCCTCATTTCTTCGTTTAAAAATATCCAGCAGGAGCTCATTCCTCTTCATGCTTCAAGTCCTAACTCATATGTTGCATCTTCTGAGATGGCATCCCCTCTTTCCTGGCTGTCCTAGGACCAATCTGTGGCTCCCTGCCCCTGGGACGGGGGCCTGTGAGTGCTGAGGGTTGGAGGGATTCTCAGCACGAAGACTGGCCAGAGAAGGACGGCTTCCTGTAAGCGGCAGGTGCAAGTGGCTGGGAAAAGGGTGTGGGGGGCCAGGGCTTGGGGTGCAGGGGGAGTCTGAGCAGCCTTCCTCCTGAGCCAAGGCCACTCCCCTAGAAGAGCTTTGTGCTTCCTGCTGGGCAGGAACTGGGGTAGGGCAGGGAGAGTGAATGGTGGAGGTAGTAGTACACCTGCCAGGAGGGGGCGCTGTCTGCACACCCTTCCGGATCTCAGGTAGGTGGTAGCCATTCACAGAACTTGTTCAGCAGGTGCCAAGCAGGCTCTCACCCCGTGCTGAGGCCATCCCTGTGGGAGTGTGTAGTTGGGAGGGGTGGACAGAGCTGGCTCAACCCCTGCCATCATCCCTGGGGCTCCCACATGCTCTGTGCCTTCAGCTGCG
Organism: Macrotus californicus; assembly: GCA_007922815.1. Lineage (NCBI taxonomy): Eukaryota > Metazoa > Chordata > Mammalia > Chiroptera > Phyllostomidae > Macrotus > Macrotus californicus. The sequence goes on along the minus strand of VMDR010000772.1, from coordinate 17,447 downwards.
TTCACCTTGCAGGGAGTCTCCTGCTCAGAGGGGGCTCTGAACTCTTCCAGCCAGTGCTCAGTGCTCACATGCCTTGTACTGGGGTCCTCCAGGCTCTATTCCAAGTGGTGGAGAACTAAACAGATGTGGTCTCTGTCCCCACAGAATTTATAGTCTAGTGGCACCTGGGGTGTGTTTGCCCTGGGACAGAAAGGTGGGTGGGAGAGGGCGCAGAGCATTCTCTCCTGCTTCCTGGTAGTGTTGCCTTTTCAGTAAGACTGGATTCCACCCATTTCCTTTCAGCTGCACCGACACCATCTCAGCGGTCACGTCGTATCTGGACGGCCAAGGGTCCCTCCACAGGCACTCAGCCTCTGTGTCCAGTTCACCCCACGGCAGCCTGGGCGATCTTCAACAACAGCAGCAGCACGGGCACATGTTGGTCCTCCTGCAGAAGCACTGCCTGCTCGTGGCAGAAACTCGGGTAGCCAAGGGGGCTATAAGGTGAGAAGTCAAAGGCGGAACCCTCTCTCCCCAAACGCCAGCTCCAGGCCTACTTCCCAGAGGCAACCAGTGTCTTCTGTCTCCTTCCAAAATTTTTCAAAACATACACATGCTTTCATTTATTTATTTATTTATTTATTTATTTATTTATTTATTTATTTATTTATTTTGAGAGAGAGAGGGAGAGAAACATCGATGTGTGGTTGTCTCTCACATGCCCTGTACTGGGGACCTGGCCTGTGCCCGGCATGTGCCCTGACTGGGAATCAAACCGGCAACTCTTTGATTTGCAGGCCGGCACTCGAACTACTGAGCAACACCAGCCAGGGCCGGACACATGCTTTTATCTGGGCGTGTACACATAATCGCAGGTACTGCACGTGTGTAGTGATGCCTCTGTGCGGCACGGAACCTTAACCACCCCCCCACTCCCATCTCAAACTCCTCACCTTGCATTTTCCGCTTGGAAGTGCGTGCTGGAGCTCTGTTCCTGCCACCGTGTCCAAGGACCGCGGCCCTGTCGTTCCAGTGGTTCCCTCTTAGAGACAATGCTGAGGGAAATCAATTCCTAGAAGGAAGTGCTAGCTCGTGGGGAATGTGCGGGGAAGCCGTGGGCGGCTCTTGCCCCTTGCCCGATCCCCTCTCTCGTGGCCGCCCTGGTCTCCACTCTCACAGTCGGATGTTTCTTCTCCCCCTGCCAATGGGTGCCCAGACCTTTGTCATTCTGGCAGGCAAAAATCGGTGGCCTATGTAAAAATTACGAGTTAGGCTGAGCTTTTAATGCATCTGTTACCCATGTGACTCTCTCTCGGCCATGTGTTGCCTTGCCTCTTCTTTCCCGAGTTCTTTCTCTTTTGTTACTGAATAGTTGAGGAATGGACACAGTGCCTTTCATATTGTTGTAAGTATTTCTTCCAATTTTCCTTGGTCTTTTGACTTTCTGTGTTTTTTTCTACATTAAATTGTTTTATTTTATTTCATCTTGTGAGCTATTAATTGCACAGATAATTCCTTCATTTTAGTCATGCTTTGCCCTGTTATCTACCTTGGGCTTCTATGGAAGCTGTCATTATTAAAAGACATACAATCAAAAAGGAAAGACATTTATAAGTTCAAAAATGTAATAATTCCTCAATAAAGAAAAAAGTTCTAATTAAGACACCATACAAAATGAGCAAAAGGAATGTATTTTACACTTGATCTTAGCCAAAAGGCCGAGAAGCAATGAAAAGGAACGCATTTTAAAGTGATGAACTAGAAAATGTTCTTTTTTGTGTGCCGAGCAATCTTCGAACAAAACATGTGCCCGACATGCCCATGACGAGCGTCTGCTGGCTTGGCTGGAACACGAAGTCAGCAGTGGTAACCTCCTTGCAGACCCATGTGAGCGTGGAATGATCAGCCCAGTACCTAGAACAACGTGCCCGCCTCTGGCGTGCTTCTGACTGTTCGTGGTCCTTATCCCCATTTCTCATCAAGTTCTTTTCTCGCTCGCTCAGCTCTTCCCCGGCGGCGTCCGGAACAAGGAGCCAAACCAGCCAAGATCTTCAGGAGAAGCAAAACGTGTGAAGAAAGTGCTTCCCTGTTTTCTCCTTCCCTGCCAGGAGCAGCTTCTCTAGACCATCTCCCAAGTCTTCCCTGTGCCGGAGGCCCTGGCACAGCTCACAGGTAAGGAAAGTGCCACCCCCGCCTCCTGCCTGCCAAGGGTGTTTTCCGCGTCCACGCAGATCACCTGCACAGGCTGCAGGGTCTCCTGCTCTCTGCCACACAGATCTGCCACACCCTCTCCTACAGACGAAGAGGACAGTAAAGGGGTCACTGCACTCCGGAAATCTCTGTGGCTGGGGCTTGATTCTCTCAGTTCTTCCTAAGAGCCCCTTCCTGCTGTAGCATTCTCTGTCTTTCCTGAGAAGGTCATTGTACATCTGTGTCTATGTTGTTGAGGAATCGTAAACCACAGGAAAATTGGGTGCTGGGCCTGGGACCTTCACGCGAGATCCAGTTCTGAAAGACCTGACACTGAGTCCTTTCTTCCTGAGGATGCTGTGGGCTTCCATGTCCCTGTTCCCGTTATTCACACACGCCACAGCCACCCTGAGCGGGGACGAGGGACTTGGTGAGACAAGTGGGCCTCAGGGGCTGTGGGGGCTCTAGAGCCTAGGGGATGGACACCTGTCTACAGCTCTTCCAACAAGCCGACTTTCTGTATTTTTGCTGCAAAGGAGTCTTACAAGGATATGCTTTTCAGAATCAAATTAGTCTTTTCCTTCACAGTTTACAGAATCAGTTACTCTGCAGTTACAAAAGAAATATATTTATGTTTTCTTCTCATGCTTTTATGGTGCAATTTTTACATTTAAATCTTTGACCTGCCTGCAACTCATTTTGATGTGAAGGAGAAAGGTATGGATCCACAGTTCATTGTTTTTCCAAACGGCTAGGCATCTTCCCAGTGCTGTTTCCTGGATAATCCATTTCCCCCACGTATTCTAAATTTCCACATAGGGTTGGGTCTACTTCTGCTCTCTCTGTCTCGCTCGATTGGTCTTTCTTCCTCTTCTTGTGTGTGTGTGAACTTGTTTTACTTACACCAGCTTTATAATACACAAGGCGAGGGACGAGTCGGTTTACAGTTGTGAGTGCGAAACACAGAGCTCATTCTCGTGTTCTTATGCGCTGATTATTGTCTTCTGTCACATACGGAAGCCCCGGATATACCAGGTAGTGTAACCCAGCCAATAGAGCCAGCCGGTGAAGTCAGTTTGGTACCATTATTTATCTTGATGATTCAAATCCTCTACTTCATTCCAAAAAGTTAAATAACCAAGGTTTACTTGTCTTTAAGTCCTTGCAAATATAAAGTAATTTCAGGAAAAAGGATCAGTTTGCACCCTCCGAAAACCTAGTAGGAAACACTGTGGAACTTAAACAGGCAGTTTAGAATAGGGCATGTTACACTAACAACGCCATTACCTGCACTTGACTATCCTGTAAAGTGATCGACATCTTTATGAGAGAGATGCGCACACAAACTGTTTCCTGAGGGTGAGCCTTTTGCCTAAACACTTGTCAATATGCTTTCCTATACACTAATCCATGTCTCAGGCAGAAAAGGCGTTTGGAAAAAAAAAGCTTTCCTGCAATAGCTCAAGAAGAAGTGAAATACTAAGTTTCTAAGTGAGCTGCTCCAGTCCAGTGATATTTGCATATCTCACCTGGGCCTTTCGTTGACAAATCCACCCCCGTAAGGAACCTGTGAGAATGCAAGAGCAGTCACATTACAGAAAACATACTCGAAGGCTCTAACAACAGCACCACAGCGGTAGCCGGGACTTCCCGGTTGGCTTCCTCTGAGCCCGGAGGCGGGGCTCAAGGGGCGGGTCAAGGGGGGGAGGGGCAGCCGGAGCTGCTGCAGGACCCACCCAGGGGCAGCGGGTCAGGCTATCCTGCGGGACACCGGCGGGACACCGGCGTAAACGGCGGAGTTAGGGCTCATCGTTACGACGGAAGTTTGGGGATCTGAAAGCTTTAAATGCTGGTTGCGGGTCAAAGGCTCAGGCTAAGCACCAGCCCTGGGGAAAGTCTGTTAGTTGCAAGGTAACGGAGGTTGCCAGGGAGGTTCGTGCAGGCAGTGGAGGAGGGGAAAGGGGGCTGCGAATCTAGAAGGGGGCGGAGTAGACAGGGAGTTTGGAAGAGCGAGGCGCACGCGTCCAGCGGAGCTCTGCGGGGGCCGCCCACGGAGCGGGAGCGCTGTGCAGTGGAGCGCGGGATTCCGAACGCCTGGAACGCCTGGGCGCGGGGCCGGGGCGGAGGGAAGAGCCGGGGGAAAGGTCCCGCCGAGGAGAGTTCCGATCTGGAGCTGGAAGGGCCGGCGGACCAGAGTGTTGCAGCCGAGGTGGCAGGAGTGAGGGAGGGAGGAGAGCCAGAGGGGGGGAAGGAAGGAAGGGAGAGCTGTGGCGGTGTCTGCGCTAGGCTGTGTCTCCAGCCTCCAGAACAAGCGGAAACTGAAAATTGGGTTTCTTTTAGGCAGTTTGCTGGTGGTGGGAAGCTTCCTGGGGCTGGTGGTCGTCTGGTCTTCCCTGTACCCGTGTCTGGAGCACCCGAGCCCGCTGAGCAGGATGAAGGTGAGTGAGTGGCCCGCCTACCCGGTCCCGCAGCGGCCACCTGTCGCTTGTTCGGTTTGCGGACCAGTGTGGAGCTCTCAGCCCCGGGCGCTGGTCCCAGCTGCTCGCCTTTGGGCCGCCCCGCCCCCCGCCTTAGCAACCTTCAAACACACTTTGCAGCAGTGTTAACTATAGTCACCATGCTGCAATTACGTTCCCAGAACTCTTTCATCTTGTCATTGGAAGTTTGTATCTTCTTACCACCTTCCCCATTCCACCACCGCAGCAACCACAAATCTGATGTTTTCCTGAGTTTTTAAAAATTTTAGATTTCACATGACTTCATATAGTATTTTCCTGCCTCTGTCTGCCTTACTTTATTTAGCATAACGCCCTCAAAGGCCATCCATGTTGTTGCAAATGACGAGATCCCCTTCTTTTAAAGGGCTGAATAATATTATCTAGGTGTTCTTTCAACCCTCTGTGATCCTGTGTGTGCGCGCCTGCCTGACTGCCCATTAGTATCTGTGGGGTGGGACCTACATGAGTCACCTGGGACTTGAGCAGAACTGCGTCTGGTATTTGCGAGGGGTTCTGGGGTCTGCCTGGCTTCCGCGTGTCTGTGTCTCGATCTTGGTGTGTGCCCCAGGGCGCCGCCTGTGCGCGTCGGACTGCGCGCTCCCACGCAAGTGCTGCCCCCTGGTGGTCGCAGCCTCCTGACTTGCATTTTCGCTCCAGTCTGACAAATTCCTGGCTGTCTCTTCTTAGCCTCTTCCCTCCCTTCTTAGAGAATTATCCACACTCCTGTCTTTACCCACTCACACCTGCTCGCCTCCACAGCTCACTGCAGTCCCAATCCCATCCCATCCAGTCTTCTAGATCTCTGTGGGGCTAAACCCAATGGGCACTTCTCAGTCTCACCTCGACCAGGTACCTCTGACCACAGCCTTCCCGAAATTCATTCATCCCTTAGTACCACACGCTCACCCTTTTCTGTCCACTCCTCGCTCTCCCTTCCTGACGTGGCTCATCTTCTTCTCTCTGCCTGATCTTTAAATATATATTTATTTTATTGATTCCAGAGATAGAGAGAGGAAGGGGAGAGAGAGAGAGGGAGAGGGAGAAATATTGATGTGAGAGAAGCATCGATCGGTTGCTTCCCCCACACACCCTGGCTGGGATGGAACTGCGGCCTTTTGGTCCATGACAGGATGCTCCAACCAACTGAGCTTCACTGGCCAAGGCTCTCTGCCTAGTCCTTAAATTCTGTGTTCCCAGGTCTCCACCCTTGGTCACTTCCTGCTCTCCCCACTGACCCTCATGATCCCCTCTGCATCTTCCTCATGACTTCAGCTATGATGTTATGAGTAGGTGGTCCCCAAATCCTTCACTCACAGAAAGACATAAAGACGCACACTGTGTACATCCACACCTGTGGACAATGGCAGACACACGGACACACACAAATGGATACATACACATGCATATAAGTGTACACAACCAGCCAGACATATCCATAGAAACTCAGAGAACAGCTCACAGAAATTTAAAAAAAACACCACCTCTGCTGTGCTCCAGGTTTGAATTTCTCGTCTCTAACCACATGCCTTTCCATGGACAGACTACAAGCACTTCTTGGGTCCCCAGACTCCTGGGTAGAGAGCAGCTGTGAGAACTTCAGAGACATCCAGGGCAGTGGGAAGCCAGGGGGGACCACCATCAAACCAATGGCACCAAAGGCCAGGACACAGAACCAGGGAACCGACGTTCAGAGCAACTGACAATAGAGGCCTCTGAAAAATCTTACTTTAAAAACACAACAGGAGCCCTGACCCATGTGGCCCAGTGGGTTGGGCGTTGCCATGCAAACCAAAAAGTAATAGGTTTGATTCCAGGTCAGGGCACATGCCTGGGTTGTAGGCCAGGTTCCCAGCTGGGGGCGTTCGAGAGGCAACCGGTCGATGCTTCTCTCCCTCTCTGCCTTCCTTCCCCTTTCTCTAAAGAGAAATAAATAAAATCTTTAAAAAAAAGGATGTATAATGAGACCAGTTTCAGTGATGGAGACCCTGCTCTGGTTGAAGTGAGCTGATGGCCGCTTCCAGGACAACTGCTCCCTGGGCCTCTGGGTGGCGTGGGGTGTGGTCAGGATGGTGGTGGCTTTCTTGGCTAAGGAGGCAGTGGCAGCAACAGCAGCTGCCCGGGGGCACACGCAGGGCACCAGCTTGTTTCTGGTTCTGAACCTCTGTGGCTGGCCATTCTGTCACCTGCCTCTGAACTCAGATACCGACTCAGTGGGACTGTCTCTCCTGGGAATTAGAGCTGGGACAGACCATCCAGAGATGGCAGGAGACCAGGAAACCTTCTCATGAGAGTTTCCGATCTTGGAGACCCCTGGGGCTGGAAATATTGCCCTTCGGTTCTTCAAGTCAGCCCTGAACCTTCCCAGCAAGGCTCCATTTATTCATGTATTTATTTGATGGCGTATTATAAGTATGTATAAATTCATTCATTCATTCTTTTGTTCTCAGTGTAGCCAAAGTTAGCTTCTGTTACTTGCAACTTCAGGCTCCTCACTGACACCTTGGCCAGGTAACTTGCAAGAGCTGCTTGCCTGGTCCTGGGCAAGTAACAGACTTTCTGACCTTCCGCTTCCTGTCAGCTCAACACCTTCTCGCAGGGCTGTGGGAAGGGCTGCCTGATGTGAATGCGGGGAACCAGTTGGCAGCGGTGGTGCTGAGCTCTGGGGTTATGTACCCCTTATCCGCGTCCTGGGGAAGGAGCCATCTTTTAAAGGCTCATTGATGAGGTTGTTCCTGAAGTTTTAAATAGGCACTGACAGTGAAGTGGGCAAGCCCTGGGTCGTACCTGACCAGGAGCCCAAAGTTCTGTTACCTCCACCTCACAGGTGACAATGGACAATAATACTAACAGTAATGCCACCACTTGTTGGGACTTTACATTATGGGAAATGTATCTAATATCTCCGGTTTCATGGCAGGGTGCAAGCCGAGGTCCTGCAAGTTAAGTGACATGCATGGGGTCCCTCAGGCAGAGCGAGCACTCACGGTGCTCCACAAACTTCCTGCTGCAGCACCGGGCTCCCTGTCCAAAAAAGAGGGAAAAGGAAAAGGCAGTAGCATGACAGGGCTGGAAACTGACAGTGTGAAGGGCCCGTGGGCAGGCGATGAGGATCAAAATGAGTGACATTCTGGTTCCACAGCAGCAGCAGCGTGACATTCAGGCTAGAATTGTGTAAGGGGGAATCCGGGCCGCTCGTTGGAGACAAGTTTGGACAGGCGGAGAACATCTGTGAACAGAGAGCAATGGTGGGGGAGGCTCAGGGGCTCAAATGAAGAGGATTTTTTTTTTTTTTTCTGAGAAAAGGATAAGGAGACAATGACCCCAGCCAAGTAGTCAAGAGACGTGTGATTCTGTAAAGAGTGGGCATTGTGTGTGGAGCGCCCTCTCTAGACAACGATGGTCCCAGCGGACTGGACAGGAGGTCGTCTTTCACTTGCTAGTGCAGCCACGGACTGAGAGCACAGTGTCCCTCATCTTCCATCTTTGTGTGAGAAGCCCCAGGGACACTTTGGTTAGACTCTTAGCTGGGGAGAGGGCTCACTGGCCAGAGGGCATCTGTGACGACTCTTCTAGGCTGCTGTGGAGGGCATGGGAAAGGCTCCAAGCTAATCACCGATTGTGTCTTTGGTCACATCCTCACCTTCTCTGGGCACTGATGTTCTTATTTAGTAGAACAGAAACAAGAACACTTATCTCCTTGTCAAAGTGTTTTCATAAAAACCAAATAAGGATATATATATATGAAAACCTCTTGCACACTGTGAATGGTGCTTTGATGGACCCCATGTTGATAGCATTGAATGCAGTGATGACTTGCTTTTTAATGATGTGTCCAGGATACACGTAGGTTGAGGAACAGGAAAGTCTAAGAGGAAGACTCGCTGGGAAGGGGGACTGTGTTTGGCTTAGGATATGCTCTGTGTCAGATGGCAGGATGGAAACAGGGAGGAGATGCTGGCGAGGAGGTGTAAGGTCAGGCGAAGGTCATCTGAGGCTGCAGAGGCATGTGAAGAAAGGAGCAGCTGCCGGGAAGACTGTGTCCACAGGGCGAAGCACGGAGCCCCCAGAGCCGCTCCCCCACCAGCGCCCACGCTTGGCAGACAGAAGACCGCACCTGCTGTTGGAGAAACCGAGCAGTTACTGAAACATCAGAGGAAAATTGGGGTCATATGATCCCCTGGAAATCAAAAAGTGATTTTCCAGGAGGGGACGTGGTAAATAGGATACAGAAGAGAAGCCAAGGGGACTGAAGCCCTCAGACACCTTTTGATTTAGCAGCGAGAAGTCATTGGTAACCTTCCACAGGGCAGTTGTGGTGCAGCCGTGAGGGACAGACACGGAGCTAGGGTTGGCTCTGTGCGGTGGGACCCCCGAGTCAGGGACACTTCCGCTTCTGCAGCTTGGACATTCTAAGTGATGACGGGCAAACCAGTGACCTCATGAAGAAATCTGGCTCTGTAACTGACTTGGCCAGAATGCAGAAGTGTCCTGTGGATAAGGCCCAGGTGCTGTCATTTGAAGAGGCTCTGAGGCTGATGATCAGGCCAGGGGGAACATATGGAAGGTGTCACACCCATTTTCTTCTTTGTCCAGAACTATGATCCCATTAGGCAAAGCCAACCCTAATGGGATTGCCAAACACAGAAGCCTAAATAAGGAGATTTCAGGGTCCCCATACTGACTGACTCATTTATTCAAAATGGCTTTGCTGATTTAAGCAGAATGGCCCCTGTCCTTAAGAAGATTACAATTTCAAGTCAGATTCCTCACTGTGATGTTTCCTGTTCTGGGCCTCGGTTTTCTGATAGCTCCCACTGAAATGGCCTTCTAGGATGCGGCCCCTCTGACCATACAATTCTACCTGTTCTGTCTATTCTGTCCTTCTACACAACAGCCATAGAGCAGACACATGGGTCTCGTCTGAGGCTCTGGCCCCTGCCATCCACCCTCCCAGGACTCTGGGAGTCCTGACCTTACACCTGGCTTCTTAGTTCATAACATAGGAAACAGGAAAAACTGAAAATGCAAAAGAAAATTCGATTTATTTGCAAAAATGAACTTGTTCTCCAAACTAAAATCCAGGGCTGGGCCGGTCTGCAGGCTGGACTCCGGGGCTCTGGCCTTCTTCCACTGGACCTCTGTGGCTGCTCAAATTCAATCACATTCTCCCTCCACACTTCGGATGAAGCTGCCTACGGACGTGCTGCCCTTTCTCCTCACTCAACGGGGATCCGCAGCCCGTCTTCCCACCACTGCGCGGCAGAGGGTGACACCACTGTTTAAGTCTGTGAGTTCTGTGTCACCTTCTGCAGGGGTGACCTCAGCACCAGTGTGGCACAGAGCCCACGGTGGCCTCCAGGGGGTGCTCTGTGTGGCACCAGCTCACTGTCAGGGCATCTTCTGGACTCTCTGCCACCTTCCAGGTCCTTTAGCTGGAAGCTCTGGTTTCTCTCAGGATCTTCGATTCCTCTCCCCCCATGTGCTGCGTGGAAGCTTCACATAACGGGGTGGTTTTCAGGGCAAACTGGCAAGAGAAAAAGAGAGAAAAACTAAGCAGGATTCCCCCCAAAGTGTGGAGCACATGGCCCATCTTCCCAGGTCCTCACCAGAGACAGTGTTTTTCCTTGGCATTTCAGGAGCTTCAGCCCCAGCCATGGCTGCACCTTCAGGGCAGGAGCAGGGCCAGGGGAGGAGGAGAGGGAAGGGTCCCCAGCAGCCCCCCCGGCTGCCTCCAACAGGTCCCTGTTGAGTCCTATCTGTACCCTTCCCGTCCTGCCCATGGAGTGGTGCTGAGACTCACCGCCTTCAGGACGAAGCTGAGATCTAGGCGGGGACCCACCAGGTCACCGCCATGCTGGTCACTCTTCCAGTTCTGACTTCCATCCCCAGTCTGCCTGCTGCTCCTTCGTTCCCGAATCCGCTGAAACCGGCTCCTGTGTTCTGTTCTGAGTTCCTGGTGGTCATCATTTGGGGCACGGGTGGCCGTAGATCTGCTCCACGTCGGTGGCTCCAGAATGACGTGTTTTCTTTCTTTAAAGGAATAAAGAGAAGGAAGAAGGTGAGTGTGGACAGCAGGCAGACTTTCTTTAGAAATAAGCGCACAGTGCTGCCTTTACTCACCATCCTTGGAAGTGTGTGTCGGTTGACATGACATACTTTTATTTTCTTCTTTCCGGTTTCTTTTCCTGAAGAGGGTGCATGGAGTGGACCGCACATGCTCGGGGATGGGAAGGTGGGCATGCTGTCCTGGTGCCCAGATGCACAGTGTTCATGCTGCTCCGTGTGTCCAAGCCCCTCTCACCACGCAGTTCAGGTCTGGCCAGAGGCGGGACCAGCCGTTGGTGGCTCCTCCCAGGCCTTCCTGACTCCACCTGTCTGTCTGTCCTGCACATCACTGGTCTGTGCTCCTTGCCAGCTGAATGTGGAGGGACAGCAGGCCTCCGGGGCCCTTGGTGGAACCACACAGCAGAGAAGCCCTGGGTCACTGAGTCCCTGTGTGGAGACAATGAGCCGTGGTGGCTCCCTGCACCCATTGTGGGACACAAGGACCAAGTAGACTTCACTGGGTTCAGATGCTGAATGGTTCATTATGACAACTCAATATTGTCACCTCGTGGGCAGAGTCTCTGATGGGTAATTAGACTCTCCCCGGCTTGACCGCTGAGTAAGTGTCGGACTTTTCATGAGTCATTTTCTGTCCCTCGTCTTCCTTTAACCCCCGGATGAATGGATTGTGTAGATTTGAGCCACCAGCATCACTTGTCCCTCCTCTCAGCCACTTTGGAGGATGAATCGGAGCCATCTGTGGAAGGAGAGTGTGGATGAAGACGTATTATTATTACCTCATTTTGAGCACCATTCTGCCAAGTCCACAGAAAAAAATTGTTAATCATCCCTCACCTTTGACAGTGTAAGTGTCGTTTCTGCAGCTGTGATCTGCAGATAATTAAAAAGCGCATGTTCCACCGATGGTGCTGCCTTCTGCCCAATCGTCGTGATTCCTTGAGTAGTGTCCCTCACGGGCGCTGTGCCTTGACAGCCACCAGGACCTGGCCGAGGTCCCGACAAGGTCTTCTGTGTACTTGGTTAAGTGTATTCCTAGGTTTTGTTTTTAATGCCACTGTAAATGGGATTGTTCTCTTAGTTTCCCTTTCTGGTGGTTCCTTGTCAGTGCATGAAAATGCAGCTGATTTCTGGGTGTTTATTCTGAGTCCCGCCGCTTTGCCGGACTCACGTCAGTTCCAGGAGCTTTTGGTGAAACCTTGAGGGTCTCTATGTACAGAATCTGCAAATGGTGACAGTGTTACTTCCTCCTTTCCTGTGCGGACGCCTTTCTCTTGTCCGATTGCTGTCACCAGGACCCCCAGCACTGTGTTGGATAAGGGCACTGACAGCAGACATCCCTTGACATATCCTGTTGGCCGGATCTTCAGGGAAATGCTTTTAGTTGTTACCTGTTCAGTAGGATGTTGGTTGTGAGCTTGTCGTATATGGCCTTTGTGTTGAGGTACGTTCCCTTTATTACCACTTTGCTGAGAGGTTTTTTTTTTTACCATAAATGGGTGCTGGATTTTATCAATTGCGTTTTCTTCATCTGTTGATATGATCGTGTGATTTTTATCCTTCATTCTGTTGATATGGTGTGTTACATTGATTGATGTGCAGATAACGTGCCCACCCTGCATCCCTGGACTAAGAAAGCCCTGTTGATCGTGATGTGTAATTTTTTTTCTGGTGCAGAGTCCTTTAAACATACTCCCGGATCTGGTTTGCTAAAATTTTGCTGAGGATTTTAGCATCTATGCTCATCTGGGATATTGCCTTAATTTTCTTTCTTTGTCGTGTCTTTATCTGCTTTTGGAATTAGCACAATGGCAGCCTTGTAAAAGGAGCTTGGGAGTCTTCCTTCCTCTGGAGTTTGTTGGAATAGTTTGAGGAAGACAGGTGTCGGTTCTTCTTTTAGTGTTTGGTCAAGTTCACCTGTGAAGCCGTCCGGCTCAGGACTTTTGTTTCTTGTTACGGCTTCAATTTTATGTGTTGTGATCGGTCTATTCGGGTTTTCTGCTTCTTCCTGATGGAGTTTGAAAGATGGTGTGTTTCCGGGACTTGATCCAGATTGTCCACTGTGTTGACCCGTAGTTGTCTGTAACGTTTCCTTACACCGCTTTGTGTTTCTGTGGAGTCGGTTGTTACTTGTCCTCTCATTTCTGATTTTATTTATTTTGGTCCTGACTCCTTTTTTCTTTTTTTTTTTTTAATTGATTTTTAGATAGAGAGAGGAAGGCAGAGAGAGATAAACCTCAATTTGTTGTTCCATTTATTGATCCATTCATTGTTGCTTCTGGTATGTGCCCTGACTGGGGATCGAACCAGCGACCTTTGGGTTCACAGGGTGGCACTCAATCCACTGAGTGATGTGGGTGTTGTTACCCTTCATGTTGTCACAAATGTCTCTTAAACTATCCTCAGTTTTAAAAATTCTTTTTTTTTTTTTTTTGCTGTTCTGATTGTGTGTTTCCTGCTACCTTGTCTTCCAAATCGCTGATTCGATCCTCTGCTTCATCCAACCAACCATTCATTCCTTCTTCTGCATTCACTTCAGATATTGTATTCTTTACTTCTGACTTGTTTTATTGCTTCTATGTCCTTTTTCATGCTCGCTGTCTCTTTAAGTCCTCACTAACTTCACCCACTCTTCCCCTCAGCTCCGTGCGCATCCTTAGAACCACCGTTTTGGGCTCTGTACCTGGTTGAGTGCTTGCCTCCAGTTCATGTAGCTTTTCTCTCTGGAGATTTCTTCTGCTTTTCGTTGGGGGCAGGTTTCTTTGTCTCCCCATTTTGGCTTCCTCTTTGTGTTTGTTTCTGTGTATTAGGTAGATCTGCTTGATTCCCAGACTTGGCAGGGTGGCCTCATGCTGTGGGTGTCCTGTGGGATCCAGGGCTGCAGTCTCATTGGTCACCTGAGTTGGTTGTTCCAGGAATGGCCCTTGTGTGGGTTATGAGGCCAAGCTCAGCAGGGCATGACAGCTGGGAGTTGGGAGTTGGGAGCGTGGGGCGAGTGTATCTCCTGTGAGCGGGAGGTGCTGAGCAGACCAGGGGAAGGTTCAGGGAGTGGCTGCCGCCGAAGAGCCACAGGACTCGGTCTGTCCCCTTTTTGCATCTTTGCACTTCCTACCAGTCTCAATGTGGCCGCTTCTGTGAATCCTTGCCTGTGAGACTTCTCTTGAGCTAGTCTTCAGTTGGTTATTCTGGTCACTTGCTGTATATTTTCACTGTGATTCCAGTTTGGTCCTGAAAGGAGGTGAGTGTAACATCCACTTGGGTCCTCTGCCGTATTGGATGTGTCACGATGTCCTCCCTTTACGGGGGATGATATTCTGTTTTATTGATCGGCCATGTTGGGTTTACCCTTTCACCTGTCAGTGGAACCCTTGAGTTGCTTCCACGTTTTGGCCACTGTGTATAACGCCGCTGTGAGCAAAGGCGTGTGCGCATCTCTTTCAGACCCGCCTCCAGTTCTTTGATGACAGACTCAGAAGCGGGATTGCTGGAGCACATGGTAGTTCTGGGCTCTGTTGTGGTCTTCCTGAGGAGCCTCCATGGTGTTTCTTATAGCAGCTGCAGCAGTGATGGATGTCAGTCCGAGGCCTGGCTATCTTTGTGAGAGAGGAATTGAAGAGTCAAAGCAGGCCACACCCCAGACCTTAGGTGTCCAGGATCCGTAGTCTGAGATCAGTCGTGTGAGCAGAAGGGCTCTGCAGAGGGTCCATGGGTCCTCAGAGGCCAGGGAGTGCTTCTGGCTGTGGGCAATTCATGGGTGCCTGGGATGTGGCGGTGGGGCGAGAGCATGCTGGAGTCATGCAGCTGTGATCCCGTCACCATGTCATGAAAAGGTTATTCCCCTGGTGTTTGGCTGAGCCTAGCAGATGCCTCCCTCCATTTCCTTCCTAAGAGAACTGCATTTCTGTTCAGACATCGACCAGATGCATGTTAACCAGATCCTAGGACAGCCTCCTCCCGGCCTTTCCCCCAGGGCTGGGCGAGCCAGGCTGGCTGGGGTGCATGGGAGGATGGGTTGGCAGATCAGGGTCCCTTGGGTGGATTGAAAATGCTATCAGAACCATTACGGTATTTTTTAAAAAATTTTTTCTATGGCTGCTCCCACTCTAGGATGAAGCAGCCTGAGTGGATGCTTAGCACACTCTCAGGGCAGCACAGTTCTGCCTGCACCATTGCCAGATGCCACCAGGACAGTGATGGAGGCACCCACAGAAGAGACAGGCCACCCTTCTCCCAGCATTGTGAGTCCGTCCCGGCAGTGAGTCCGTCCGCACAACTGACAGCTGCTGGAGCCAGCAAGGCTTTTAGACATGGCACTGACATGATCTGATTTATATTTTTAAAAGATCACTTTCAGTTATTTTTAATCATCTAATTTTTTCAATTAGAGTTGAAATTAATTAGAGTTTTTCAAATAATATATTTAGTATGAATTACAGGTGCACAGCATAGTGGCTAGCCATTCTAAGCTTACTCCCTAATAAGTCTAGTAGGGGTGTCTTTAAAAAGGGTATTAATCCCGTTCACGAGGGCTCCCCCCTCCAAGGCCCCACCTTTTATTTATTTGTAATTTACCTGATTGGGACGACATTGGTTAATGAAATTTTAGTGCCTCATGTGTATATTGTACTGTCTGTTTTCCACCCCAAGTCTCCTTCCATCACCATTTATTCCCCCCGTACCCTCTCCCACCCTACCCCCTTGGAGATCACTCGGTGATTTGACATTTAAAATGGTATTTGAGATGCGTGTTGAGGGCACAGGATTTAGACCTGCGATTTCCAACAGGCGTGCCGCAGCAGGCACACTCGTGTGCCCTACAATTTGTAAAACACGCCACACCTGACGTCGATTCCAGGCACTGATCTCTTTTCAAGGATATTGTCATTTTTTCCTCTTTCTTCCTTTTTTCTTTCTCTTTTCCCCTTTTTCCTTTTTTCTCAGGTGCTTCTTTCTAATCACTTGTCCATCAGGTTTCCTAAGTTCTGAAATGGCCAACCGATATTTCTGTGGGCTCTTACTTGAAGCCACGTGGTTGTTTTCTGTTTGGCGCTTTAAGGGGCCAGGCCGGTGCCCAGCCTGCACAGTCAGGTGTGGCACACCCGGGTGCCGGGCACACCGTTGGAAAATCGCCCCTTGAGACAGATGCAGCGGGTGAGGTGTGGTTCAGGTACAGAGGGTGGGTGCGTGGCCAGGAGGCAGGAGAGGTGGAGACTGGAGGCCCAGCACAGGCTCCGAGGAGGCCTGTGAGTCAGGGGAGGGGACAGAAAACAGAAGTCCTGGCAGGAGTGAATGGGAACCATCCATGGAGGGGAAGGCAGGGGGACAGGGGACAGAAAGGGACAGGGCAGGGCTGACAGTGGACCTTAGGAGAGACAAGGAAGGGGGACAGGAGAGCCCAGGAAGGACAGGGTGGAGGGACAGGGGATCATGGAAAGGGGTAGGGAAGGGGGATAGGGGAACCTCCATGGAGGGGGCTGGTTTCCTTGTCACCTGTTCCACCTCCCCTTTTCCTCCAGCCCTGCCCCCATTGTAGAGTCCCCTTTCTCCCTGCACTGCCCCCTCCATGGAGGATCCCCTGGCCCCCTGCCTTGTCCCCCTGCCCTGCCCACCTCCATGGAGTGTCCTTTGTCCCCCTGTGCTGACCACCTCCATGGAGGGTTCCCTGTCCCCCTGCCCTCATCCCCTCCATGGAGGGTTCCCTGTCTACCTGCCCTACCCCCCTCCATGGAGGGTTCCCTGTCCCTCTGCCCTCTGCTCTTCATAGAGGGTCCTCTGTCCCCCTACCCAGCCCCCCCCCATGAGGGTTCCCTGATCCCCTGCCCTCCCCGCTCCATGGAGGGTCCCCTGTCCTGCCCAGCCCTCCTGCATAGAGGGTCGCCTGTCCCCCTGCCCTGCCCCTCTCCATGGAGAGTCCTCTGTCCTGATCCCCTGCCCTGACCACCTCCATGGAGTGTTCCTCGTTCCCCTGTGCTGAACACCTCCATGGAGTGTTCCCTGTCCCCCTGCCCAGCCGCCTCCCATGGATGGTCCCCTGTCCCCCCTCTCCTGTTGCCACCATGGATGGTCCCTTGTCCCCCCTTGTCCCGCCCCCTCCATGGAGTGTCCTCTGTCCCCCTGCCCTCCCCCCATCCATGGAGGGTCCCCAGTCCCACTGCCCTGGCCCCATGCCCTGACCCCCTCCATGGAGTGTCCCTTGTCCTGTGCTTTGACCACCTCAATGAAGGATTTACTGTCCCCCTGCCCTTACCCTCCATGGAGGATCCCCTGCCCCTTCTTCTCCTGCTCCTCCATGGAGGGTCCCATGTCCCCCTGTGCTCCCTCCCTCCATGGAGGGATCCCTGTCCCCATGTCCTCCCCCTTCCATGGAGGGTCCCTTATCCCCCTGCCCCACTCAACTCCATGGAGGGTCACCTGTCCCCCCTCTCCTGCCCTCCCCCATGGAGTGTCCCCTGTCACCCTGCCCTCCCCCCTCAATGGAGGGTACCCTGTCCCCCTGCCCTGCCACCCTCCATGGATGGCCCCTGTCCCCCTGCCCTCCCCACTCCATGGAGGGTTCCCTGTCCCCCCTCCCCTGCCCCCACCATGGAGGGTCAACTGTCCCCCCTTTCCTGCCCCCACCATGGAGGATCCCTTGTCCCCCTGCCCTCCCCCCTCCATGGAAGGTTTCCTATCCCCTCCCCTCCCCCCTCCATGGAAGGTTCCCTATCCCCTCCCTTC